>JAODJW010000035.1:24981954-24996482 GCA_026777045.1 Hyperopisus bebe | reverse complement strand
CGCTACTGGGTTCTCTATATCAAACCAAAAGCCCCCCACCTGGCCATGTACAATGGGTCCAAATCAAGTCCACAGGAAGGAAGACATTCAGAGCAAGACTGGTGCTGATAAGACTAGCTTACAGCACGTACTTCACATACAGACCCCTATATCTGCTAAGTGATTGGTCTGCAATAATTAGCCTGTGTGTGTGTGTGTGTGTATAGATAGATAGATAGATAGATAGATAGATAGATAGATAGATAGATAGATCCACATGCACATAGTTTATATAAAGCTTTGTCTGGTTTTCATGCCATGAGTACTTAGCACTAGCTAATAAGTGTAAAAGTCCACATTTCCCGCTTTGACGGAGGTCTCAGTGTCCCATGACCTTTGCTCTGGCTGTCTTTAAATCAATAAATGCTTCTTGATTTTTAGAAACTGCATTTAAATGACTGCTGGGTTCAACTACATCTTTTCTTTTTCTTCTGGTCTTGCATGAATAGACTGGAGGCAGATTTATTCACTTTTTAATTTTCATACTTCACATACATACTGTAAGCCAAATCAGACTCTTCCATAAATCAAAAACTTTATCTTCGACTCTATAAATGTAGGCCTACATTACAATATTTCTGTGGGGCATGTTAAACAGGGTCAGAAAAACATTCTTAAATGTTTTTCAGGTTTTATATTTGAGTAACTGTATTCAATCAAGACTATTTGAGACTACGTTTTCTCTATAGCTAAAGGTATTCATTTTGAAAATTAGTTTTTAACTTCTCAGTTCAATGCTTAAAAATTTGAGAAGCATCCCTTGTGGTATATGCACACTCCGTGAATCTGTCGTAATTGGACTTTCTGAGACAGGTAAGCCTACAGGAAAATGCACAGCATTCATGAATTCTTTCACTCATTCGCTCTTCTCGGTACCATAGCAACAAGGCTCCCTTTACAATCAGAGTAGAATTTCAGCCCTTTGCTAATTTCTGTCTGCTAAATGTCACGCCATCTATAGAGAATCGGGGAGACTGACAGATGGCTTTTGTATGAGTGCGTGTGAAAAGCAAGTCTTGTGGAATTTCACAGTGCATAAAAGGATGATATTGCACGGCAGTGAAGCATCTTCAGAGATTCCTTCGATATAGAAGAATATCTGTTGATTTCAAATTACTATGTGAAGTAAACAATCCCAAGTATCATCCTCTTATTTATAATTGGTTTTTTTTTTTTTGGAAATTATTCATTTGGTACCTGTAGAAAATTGTTCCTCGTGAAAAATTAATCTTACATAGCGTTTTATTTTTCTTTATTGCACTAAATTATTGTAATCTTTTTGCGTCACTGAAATTATTACAGCTTAACATGATCCCAATCCCAGCTGTCATACTGCTTCTTTAATCTTTTAAGTTGTTTCTAGTCTTTGGCTAAGTTTTTCCTTTTTCCTGCTCCTTTCATACTTAAGTAAAGTGTAATACATGGCACATACATATCATTAAAAAGTGTGGGTGGTTTTCATTTTCTGTTCCTTTTGATTTCATAAATATTCAAATCAAGTTTAAAATAAGATGTGTAAGGCATATACAGACACGGAGGTTCTAGTGTTCACATTGGTTTTCACATGGTGCATCTAAAAACAACATAATTACTAAGAGGTTGGTGAACTAGCACTCCAGCTACGTTTGTTATAAAAATACACACACTATCCTCTCCCCTCCAGTGACAGCATTACTTTTTAGTCTGGTTGGTGATAATTTTGGATATTAAAAGGTATTAAGAGGGTTAAAATTGCAATAAAAAACATATTTCTGTTGCATCCAAATACTCTGAAGTATAGTTTCAGTATAATAAGAAAATAACATTGTGAAAAATGTGTGGGTTATGTCAGCAATAGCACTTAATATTGGTTGAGTATATAGTACCTTGTTAGTCCAATTTACAGTACCAAAAAGGATACTATGGCTTTGAAAATATGTGGAAACATATGTGCTTCAGTATTGTTTCAACCTTTACGTCTATCTATTTCTGAGACCATAAGAATGCAAAGAACTGTCTCAAGGAAAAGTCTTTTACATTTTCTTTTTAATAGCATTCAGCCTCCCGGCAATTACTGAGATCCAGTCGTTTCGTAACAGCATAAGTAACTAAAAATTATATAGCTACAGGGAAATTTGAATAGGGACCATGGGAGGGGGGGTGAAAAAATAGCACCACTAATCTGCAGATTTCCAAGCAAAAGAATGGCAAGAAAAATAAAAATGACCAGTAATGGTACTCATTAATGTTAGATAAGTACCGCACCTTAGATGGTAATCCAGACTAGTTTCAAGTAATTGGTGAACAGATGTCATATGCCATACTTTACTCATATATTGTGTAATAAATCAAACATTTTTATGGCAAACAGTAAATCAGCATTTTTGTCTTCCTGTGAAGTAGATGTTAAACAATAATGTTTTCAATCTGCATAACTAATGTAAATGTGGAGTTTTAATTTGGTCTTGGGATTCTTAGCTTGTTGGGTTGTAGCTTAAATTAGCATTTTTCCCTTGGTGTGCATTTCCTTTATGTGATCATTTCCAGCCAGTAACTGTAACACAAACACAGCTCATCGTAATGTCAATGTTACAGTTAGTAAATCTGCTTTCTATGTCTTATAAAAAGCATCATTGTCATAAACCTTCATGTTTGGAATTTTCTAGCAATGCAAAAAGAGCGAGTGCTTGGCTTGTTTTTGCATTCATAGAAAATTCCATACATTACTCAACTTTCTTAGGAAATCTTGTCATGGTTTGCCATTGTATAGCTGTATGTTCCATTTAGAGCTTCAAATTTTAATTTTCACAGACCTCTGGGTGCTTGAACATAAGGTGTTTTTAGGGGGGAAAAATTGAAAATGTACTGAATTTTGATAAGACCCTTGCCTTGGTGGTCTGGGGAGGGGATTAAGTGTGGGGCGGAGGGGGTGGGGGGTGTCCGTCGTCTAAATAAGCGCATTAAAAGGGCTGAATCTGTGGCGGGCCTCTCCCTCGACATACTGTAGGTGGTGGAGGAAGAAAGAATGAGGGCAGAACTCATATCAGCGCCCCCTCCTCGGCGAAGCGCTTACATGGAGCACAGTTAAGCAGAAGCTAATAACCACCACAATGCACCAAGAAGCACTTCTGGGACTCACTCCTGCCAGTCAGAATCTGTGTCCATAATACTCGACCTCCAAATACTTCTTGATTTCACTTTAATTATCTTAAATGTTGCAGCTCTTGTTCGGCTCATACTGTATACCTGTTTTTCATTTATTGCATTGTATTTATTTACTGTAACATTGTAGTTAAACCTGCTGCATGTCATAAGAAATAAATAAGGTTTATCTGTCTACCTACCTACCTACTTAACTAAATAACTAAACGTAAACATTAGCATACTGTTTTTTTTTTCTTCTTGGTATATTGTTACTGTATTTACATGGATAAATTTCAGTAAATTTAATCCACAAAATACATACCTTGGGTTTTGTATTTGTGTATTTGTTTGCCATTTCTTAAATACATTAAATGTAATAATAACCAAACACACTCTGAATTCTTTGTGCAGAAAATCCAATGTTTATATTGTAATGTTGTGAAACATTTGAAATAAAATGCACCCTGTGATATACACACAGCCTCAGCACGCCTACATGTAAACTAAATAGCATATCAACATGTCATGCACTTATGTACAATTTATTTATAATAGTAAACTCATTTTGGAAATTATTACATAATGTCAGGGTTGCAGTGTAACTTATTACCACACAAGAACATCACTCAACTATCTAAGCTGCTGATGTAACTTCAATGTCCAGTTAGGTGCTGTGTGCTTTGCTCATTCCGTTTGGTCTGTGAGTGTTAATGAGATTTCCCTTATGAATCAGCAAAACTTTGCACATAATTAGCCAGCTTTCTTTAGAATCACATATTGTCTTTGGATGAAAATATCAGCTACCACTGGAAAGCTATAAAAATGACATTGAACTTATTACCTGTAAACAGCATTGCAAGACCTAATACAGTAGGCCTATTCAGAGATGGTGCGTGCATTCATAAACTAAGAACAATTGGTAGCTTTCAGAATGAACTTTGTCTCTTTCAATCCCTAAAGTGTAACCATCATGCTATAGCAGAATATTTTGAAAGCCGGACTGGTAATTAAAGGAAAGCTAAAGAATAAACAACTGCAGGTCAACTACATTTCAATTTAAGGACCGATGGCTGCAGGGAACAATGCGTACATTCAAGTGTCAAAGACCTGCACTTATCGTCAGGAGTTTGTAGTGGAGGGTTAGGCAGACAGGCCACCTTCCACCCCCAGTGGTTTTTTTAGTTCAATACCAAACTACATTTTTTTCTTCTCTCCTAAGTCTTCTGCTTTTTGTTCTCCCTCTCCTCAAATGCAACCTTTCTGAACACCTGAAGTGAAAAAGGTCTTGAAGTAAATAAGATTCTGAAGGACATTGATGTCATAACAAAATACCTGAATAATTTAAAGGATATATTGTAAAATTGCATGTTATGATGCATACAGAAGATTTACGATGCATCAAAAAAACAATTTAGTTTGCCGTCAAGCAAGGATATACGCAAATGGCATATCTAACAGCTTTTGATTGTTTAGCTCGCATTTGCCAGATTTTCACTTTTGAAATATGTTAGGGTATTAAGTAATAAATGACAATATCTGTTATACACTGCAGTTCGAACCATGTCAATTTAAAAAAGCTGACAAAAACACATTTTGCTCTTGCAGACTGTTTTACACCATGGCTCTATCAATCGACATGCCAGATAAAATTAATTTCCATAATTATGCAGCCTTTGTGACAGCATTTGCTTAACTTGGCTAGCTAAGTGCTTTGGGTTTCTGCATGGATGCAGTCAGGATGTGGAGTAGCTTTGCCACCATATTTGATACAAAGGAGTGGGGGGGGGGGGGTACCTGTTGGTTACATCATATTTTTCCCTAGAAACCATGCATATACTCAGATCTTCTCAAGAAGAAACTGCTCAGTGGATGCAAAGTATCCAAGTGTATTTTACCCAGAAACAGCTGTTCTCCTCAGTCCCAGTAACACTAATACATTTATGACCCTGACTTGTTTTGCATCATTTGTCTAGTTTCATTTTAAATGTACAATTAAAAAACAAACAAACAAATAAACAAATCCTTTGGCAGAATAGAATCCACTCAAACTGCACGTAACACCCCCTGATTCCAATATTGCTGCCAATCTGCAAAGACAGTATATTTAGTACCATAATCAGACCCAATCCAGATGGTAAGGTATGACTCTCCACATCGCCAGACCTAATCTCCTTGTGCAAAGAAACTACAATCCAACAAAAGCCCTCTCCGGCACTGTGGCTGACACGTCCTATGACCATGATGCCAGCCCCTTCAAGCCTTGCTTCAAGGTAGATGGCAGCCCACAAGCATGCGGGCCAGGGAGGGGGTGAGGATTAACAGAGAATTCTGTGGAGGCACTGTCTACCATCTGGATAAGGCTCGATTAGTCTCATTCCTATATCGGATCCTTTGACAAGGGCTGAGGACTCGCTACTGGACAAAACACAGCGTATGTCTGGCCGTGTTTGTGGTGCGATCGCTCTCCATGAGGAAGAGTGCACACATGCCGCGTGTGTCCACATGAGGGAGCGCTAGTTAAAGGTGCACTGTCACAGCACAAACAATTTAAATGATATAGTTACTGATGGGAAAATTCTTACCTTGATTTGCATTTTTTTAATGCAGATTTGTTCAGCACTAAGTGGCTTAGAAAAAAATATTTTTCTGACAATTATATTGTATTCCATGGTTTCTGCCTACTTGGTTTTTACTGAAATCAAAATTCTGAAGAAGACGTTTACTTAATCTATGAGCAACAATAGCATACCTTAACCAGACAAGGAAATTCATCGCTCTTTTATACAAGCCCTGATTAAACTACAGACATGATGAAAGGAAGATCAAAGCTTCCATTTCTCGCTTGTGTTTTTTTAATATAAACGGGAAATATTTTGAATTATGTTCAAAAATGCTTAATTGCAGTGACAGATTTTTTTAGTGTTCACATGGACAGGTTTTCAGTTAAACAAATGAGGCTTGTAGTATTTGTATTTAAAATGCAGAACTTGGCCAGTATTTGCAGGAATTAGAGGTAGCTATCTAATCAGAATATTTATGACCTATACAAAGCACAAAAATACTTTCTGTGGATCACCTGAACACTTGTTTTTCTTTGTGATAGTGATGTCATATAGTGACCAATGGAGATGGGCTTTGTGGCCATCTCAGAATCGAATCAATCGAGTATATCTAGTCAAATAAGCTGCATCTGGTGAAGTGTAATACAAAGCCGTGAAATAATGTCTGTGGTAAACAACCCTGTAATATCATGATAAGGGAATAAAAAATATAGAACAATATCTGCACAACGTTTGTGGAAGTGCATCCTGGTCGTCACCAAATACTGGAACTGTTATATAATCGACAAACAGGTTCACTTCTCCATGTCACGAATTTTAGTAGGTTGGGTGTGGGGGGCATGCATTATAACCTTTACTTTTTTGCCATTCACTTTTATTGTCCAGAGTATTGACACACAGATTTTTTTGGCAGAAAATTTGTAAAATTTTATGAGCACTTAGCTAGTGCTTGGTATGACCCACTTTTGTCTGCAGAACCACTGCAAGTGTAGACATGCTGTGCATTCTGAGAAGCTGTTCCGCAAAGCCACAATTGTACTGAGCTGTTATTTTTGCACTCATGGCCTTCCTGCTAGTTTTAACGAGTTTGACCATTCTCCTGTAACCTCCCTCATTAACAAGGGGTTTTCACTTACTGACTGGATGTTTTTTGTTTCTTACACAATTCTCTGCAAACTCTAGATGTTGTATTGTGTGATGGTCCCAGGAATGTGGCCATTTATGAGATGCTGGAAACACCGCATCTGACAACAATCACACCTAATATTATTCAAGATTGCCTAGATCACGTGTCTAGCTAAACAGCAATTGAGCCTCTCCACTCTGTGTCTCCTGTATTTTCTGTTGGAGCCACATGATTGGCTGCCTGTGTTTATCAGCAGCAAATAAACTGACCTCTAAGTGTCATAATTAACGTTTATAAATGATGCAACAGTTGTGTACCAAGAGTACATTGTCTTAGACAAAGACAAAGAGTACATTTTATCATGCCTTTCGCCCTATTTTGCTCTTCATTTTTCTGTGTGTTTGGTCCCATTTTCCAATGTCCAAAAACATCAGCCATTTCACACTTGGGGTTGTATTTGGAAATTGAAATCTTAGTCTTAGATTTAGTATGACCTTGTTTGATTTCTCGCTTCAGATATTACTCTTGCATTGCACCAAGCCCATAAAGTAAAATTTCACACTTACTAGGGCAGTCTCCCAGTCCTGCTGAAAATGTTCAACTGCTTAAGCTTTTCGACTGGAAATTAAGTTGTCAAAACAGGAGGCCCATACAGGAAATGCTGTATTTATGTATGCATGGGCTCTATGATTCACAGCATGAGGAAATTGCTTATCTAAATACTTACTCAAAGAAATGAATATATATCGTGTGGAACTGTGCAAAACTCATTGGGATAGTGGATGAGCCCCAAATTCCTGATAGTTATTCATGGTTTTCAGCAGTTTTTTTAGAGCTTCTATAAAAAAAAGAAAGCTACAAGGAACCAGGGACCTGACACTCTGCTAGCCTCTTACGCCTTTTACTCTACATAAGATAAATCTGCATAAAACAATTTTGATATCATCAATTGATGTTTATTTGACTGGTTTGTGCTTCATCCAACATCCAACCGCTTTTCCTAAGCTGGAACACTGGAGAACCCTAGGGTGTGTCCCAGAGAGTATCAGTCACAAAGCTCAGCGTGGGGTGCTGGTCCACTGCAGGGCATATACTCATTTGTGTGTATATTTCTCATGTCTCGTTAGTCAAGGTATCGTATTACTATGGACTAATTCTGAATGGCTCTTATTTAGGTAGAAGTCAGGAATAGTATGGTACCTAGGAAATTCATGTGTACCCAGGGATAATGTTAAGAGATTTAAGTTCTCCATTTGGCATAGTCATCTATTACTGCCATATGTCAGAAACGGTGAATGACTTGTGATGTTGCTTCTTCTCTGATCCTGATAATTTGTTTTGTTTTTCAATCTTCTGTATACAATTAGCTGACTTTGCTTGCCCATGAAGCGACCCCACTTGAAGAAAATGGTCTCGATTTTTTTTCCTACCATTGTTTTTTTTTTTTGTAATATTATGAAACCAGTAGGTTTTCTTGTTCCCAGCTCTAGAAGGTTAACAGGTTACATGTTTTCCATAACACTCCTGATCAGATTAATAATCAAGAGTGTTTGCTCTTTATATCTTTAACTTTCCTATAACGTTATAACTAAATGGAAAACACTGGAATAAACCTCCATTTCATCCACCCAACAAAACACTCACCCCATATTTAAAATGTACATAAAATCATAACTTTTAAAGAATTGAGATAAACAGTTTCCAGGTTTAATTGGAGAGTTCTCAGTAGAAAATCAATACATTGTTTTTCTCTTTTTTTTTCACCAGAGTCCTTTGTTAAACAACTGTTATGGAGCAATGCATTTAATTTGCCCCTCCTCTGAGAAACAACAAGCTTTTTATTTATTTTCATGTTGGTTCAATTAAAACTGAATAGCAAAAAAATGATAAATGAAATTTATATAATTCAAACCATATAAGCATAATCAGTATCTAAAGTTTTCCACTTTTATAACCATGTATCAGTGTTTTTTCTCTGGTCGACCTCAGCTACTGTGTCCTGCTTACTTTAGTCATACTGTTTGTTCTTCATTGCATGTTTCTTGTGGTGGTCTTCTTGCATTAAGGCTAGTTCTGCTCTTAATGTTTATGCTTTGACAGGGTCATGTTACACATATTGATTATATTTGTTTTCCTTTCTACGTCAATGACATTCAGTGTAATTCAAGGGAATTTGTAAGCTACTGCTCTGAGGAGCTATTTAAATTATGTCATGTTGGATAGCTGAGCAGTCTGAGTTCTCGATTCTTGGTCCTAAGAGTATCTTTTAATCACCTGAGAGATATATGGAGCCTCAGAGAGCAATGAGCTCTATAAGATGTGTCTTTACACCATTTTATCACAATCAGCACGCCACTGGGGAGACTGAAGAACTGGACTGAAAGGTGCAACATCTAGAGTAATGTCATTTATTGCTCAGCAGGAGTCTGCACTTAAAATATATGATATATGTCCAAAAATACTATTCTTCAGCCATAAAGAAGGTTTCTCTTTGTTCCTGTCATTCTTCATTAGCAGGCAGAAAATCAGATGTAAATTTCTGATCATTACCATGTTTTACTCTTGTGAGTTGAGGGAAGGTCATGATTGTGCTGTTTTAAAAATGTCTTAATCCTAACAATATATCTGACAGTTTTTCAAAAGAAAAACCAAGGGTGTAAATTTGCAGTCAAAATTTCATCTGAATATACATTATTTATGTAAAAATCCATCCATCTGCTCCTCCGCTTTTCTGTAACTGCTTATCCGGTTCAGGATCCCTTTGCATGCCTTCTGTATTTGCTATAGCACAGACCTATAAACTGAAATTCGGAGACGCCGTGGCAGCTGCAAGTTTCATGCAGTTCTTTGCTATGTTTGAATAATAATTGTGACTACTGTAAGCACTGTATAGTGATTATGCCACATTTGACATTCAGTGTTTGAAGGACTGAAAATGTTTGCAATTGGCATTTTCAGAATGAGCTTTAATACCCATCTTGACATGTACAGAAGACACACCATGTGTCCTGTTAATTTAAGTATGTGAAAAAGGACTGGAAGATTATATTTGGCTTTATGCTTGGGAAAACTTTGTACTCAGTGTATTTGAACTAAACATCCTATTTTCTATTCTATTCTACTACTATTAATCCAGAAGCTTGTTTTACCATCATGATACCGTCACAACCTGTTGTGATTATTTTTGTGCATTTTGCTTTTGTTTCATCATTTAAATCATCCATTCATCAATTGATTCTGGAATCAACCCTTCTAAATATGTGTTACAATAATTATTATACATTCTTAAAGGAATCATCACATATTTCAAAGCTTTTTGTCTGGGAAAATTAAAGACACTCAAGTGTAACTATTATTACACACATAGAGTTTAACTACATGAAAGAAGAACATATATATTTGCATAACTTCTTTGCTTGTGGTTCAAAAACACAGAATAAATGGGTGTTAGCAGTTCATGGCCTTCTCCTGAGCCATGTTCCGCACAGGAGCCAGAGCCATCAGAGTCAGATTTGTGTTTGCAGTTAGTTTTGTGAATATGAATGATTGAGCATCTCATTTTACCTACAGCGTACAGCAGAGCATGGTTTGCACAGCAACCTTAGCTGACCAAGCCAGGGAAACATGGCTTGCTTTCCAGATCTGCTTATATGGAATTAACAAATTTCATTAAAATGCCACAAAGATTTTTTGTTTGTTTTTCTGGGGGGAGGGGCAGTTTTTTTAGGGTGTTTTTAGGGGTGTTGGCTCCCATTTATAAACGGATCATTCAAACACATTTCAGTCCCTGTCTCAATATGTCTTCCCCTGTTTAGTTTGCCTACATGTGTTTAGCAAATTCACTTTCAAAGCAACACATAAGAGCTGAGAGTTTAGGATCAACAAGCTCCAACAGCAATTATTCTCCATTCACCAAGCTACACAATTCTCAGTTAAAATCTCATTTTCATTTTTATCACAATGTTTCCATTCACCAAATCCACAAATGCTAATCATTAACATGTTTCGTCAAACATTGCAAAAATGGGTTTGCATCTGTTTCTGTTGGATACACGTGATTTCATTCCACTTATAGTTGCTACTTTTGTGGCAGAGCTTCAAGCACCTAGTGACTAAAGAGTTTTGTTATTGTAAAATGCATTTAAAGTTCATTACATTAATAGAAAAGTATCACTGTCAAGTGATTTCATTTGAGAGTCAAAGGGTATTTATCTTTCCAATGGTCGCTGTTTAAAGCACCCAAAATAACAGGCTGATGTTAAAAGAGCAGTTTGGTCCTTTTGCCTCATAAAAGCATAATTTTGGTCATAATCAATCTCATCAGGAATGTTTAAAACCCATTATATTAACAAGAAAATTTGCCTCAACTATCCCTTAACTGCTACAGTTTATAAACAGACATATTTTGAGGAGCAACATTTAATCTGGAGAAAAATAAAAAGCTAAAATATCTGTGTCATCACTTAAAACAAGATCACTTAGGGTTGCCAGAGCTTCGATCAAGGTTGTGGCTTGCATATTTTGAATGAATATCTCGTATCAGTCTGATTTCTGCAAGGTGTTACTTAAAATGCTTTATAATGCACATCAAGTTTTTTTTAACATAAAATGGCAAAATCAAAGCTAAAGGAATGCAGGAGGATCCAGGCAGGACAAGCTGCTGTTTTTATGCTCAGGGTTTCGTCAGCTTGATCAGATGATATCATGACACCATGAGGGTCACACACATAACTGCTGCATGAGTATGGACCATTCATAAACAAAGTAGAATAATATAAATTGCTGAGATTTTTCGCAGGTATCTTACAGATTTGTCCATTGAGCAAGGAGGGAATTCCAAAGCTTGTAAAATGTATAAAAAATGTATTTTGACTACATCATGATTCCTTTTAAGTAAACATATCAGCAGAAACACACGGGTCTAAATAGAGTTATACGGCCTAGGTGAATTTTTTAATGAGGTTCATATTTTTCATGGGGGGACATGCTGCTCGACTTCTTATCCCAGGGTGCACATGTACACACTCACACCCCCACTTCAGGCGGAGAACCCAACACAGCGACTCCACCTCCTGCAGGGAGAGATCACAGCACAGGAGCATCAGCTTAGAGAGGCACTGCTACCTGACCCGGCCCCAGAAGGTCCAGCACGTCCTGCTGAGCAGACACACCCCCTTGGTTTTTAAAATATACTAACTGTCATTTAATTTTATAAATGCATCATTTCCTCCTTCTAAAAGATGTCTGAGCTCAAAATATAGATTTGGCCATAAAATACTACTACCAAACTAATACTATAAAAAATTATGCATGCAGTACCTCTCGTTTCTCCCTTTCGTCTGCCATGTCATTTAAGGTCAGTGAAATGTCAGGGCAAATCCTACATCAACATCTTGGGCATTAACGAGACTGGGTGGCACCCTTTACTAATTGGATCAATCCATGTGACTGATATCGAGATTAAACTTTGACCTTTTTGTAAGATAATACTGAACAAAGTCAAGCACTGGGGAGGGGAAACTGGGTAACAGTACAGCAGAGATGCTGAGCATATCCAGGCTGCTCATATATCCTGTGGCTTCCCTTTCCAGCCTTTCCAATCCCTTCGAATATAATTACCCGATAGGGCCCCATTGCTCCATAATTCTTATTTTCCTCAGCTAATTATTTTTTGCAGAACCGAGTGCCCAGAACAGACTCTTTGAATGTATCACCATCTGTTGGTTTCACTGTAGGGCAATCAGGCAATTAGGGATAACTCTCTCTTTTTTTACTTTTAAGACGACACCATAATGTTTTGGGATTATGTTTCAAAATGACTGCGTCCTGTTGCTCTTTTGTTCATTATCTGCAGTAGCCCTAACTGTGAAAGGCAGATATATTGATGAATGAAGAAAAAGAATGAGGTGCCACTACACACTTGGAAAATTTGTATTTTACCTTATTTGTGTATTTTTGCACTGATATTCATCTGTCAAATTATAACCCTGTTCTGAATTTGTAAAACTGAAGATTTCTGTTTATACATTTAAGAGTGAAACGCATGGAAAGTTTTTGCTGTCATCAAGCTTGGAAGTATTACACAGACTTTCAGAAACCATGCAAGCGGGTTATAGAACTAATTATGTGTGTTTACCAGAAAAAAAGCAGATTATTTAATTTAGTTTTCTGGCTTTAAGAGCTAAGTAATTAGCACGTAATTTTTCTTGAAGCCAAAGAATGATACTTCAATGATATTATACAGAGTATAGGGAGCAGCCAGTTGCTAGATTTGTCGTCATCTATGATGTGTTTATAATATTGAACTGGGCCCTTTCTCTTTAACTACAAAAGGCTGTACTTAAATCATTTTTTCAGATGAAAGCAAGATATTTTATTTCTTGGAGTTGCTGTGTGACGTGCTTCTGTCAAGTAAATCTGCTAGTACACTATGACACAAGAAGAATGCCCTTCAGCAATATGACCCTGTCACCCCACGCTCACCCCTCACACAAACAATTACAATTGAACTCATCTTACATTAATCACATTCGAGGAGAAAATGCAGCACATGCAGTCTGTTTCCAAATAAATTCTCACCACGTAACCCATGTTTAAAATGATAAAAAATCTAATCTCCCAAGGATATACGAACAGACTGTGAAATAACTTATTTCTAAACTCCATGTCAATGTTTCAAAGACTGTGGAAAAATATATTTGCATTTGCTGTGTTTGCTTATTTATACAAAACAAAGGTTAAAAACCTGACATGTCTTGTCCTTTTCAAGAAGAGGCATCCAATTAGAAACTATTCTGATCATTAATTTTTCATCATTTATTTGCATTATATTTTGATTGGTTAACCATAAAGGATGCAAGTGCAGTGGGGTGGGTCTTTCCGGGGGGGCTTTCCGGGTGGGTGTCTCCCTTCCTGCTGCTTCCCTTTTTGACCTCATATTAGGAGCAGATACAAACACCACTGAGCACCTTTAAGGTGTATAAGAAGTCGCCCACTGGCCCAATGACAGAATCCATACATTTACCAAGGAGCTGAACTAAGTTTATAGACTGAAGTGGACTCTTACATGCTGACTGTCTGTTGGTGGAAGAGGAGATTGTCTTTTTTTATTTTATTGTTTTCCAAGCGTGATTCTAATCCCTGTGGAGTAGTCTTATTAAAATTGTTACAATTTTTTCTGCTCAATCAGCGGTTTAGACCAATTCATTCCTAGAGCCAAACCCAAATGCAGATTTCTTTTCTGGCCCAGATGCTGATAACCCATGTTACAGCGATGTTAATGGGGGGCGGGGGGAGGGGTATGACAGTAGCCTCGGACACACATATCTCACCGTATCTCACAGGGCACTCTAGCCCCTACCCAAATCGGACTCTTGCCCTTACCTCACTGGGGACTCTAGCCCCTACCCCAATCAGACTCTTGCCCTTACCTCACTGGGGACTTTAGTCCCTACCCCAATCAGACTCTTGCCCTTACCTCACTAGGGACTTTAGTCCCTACCCCAATCAGACTCTTGCCCTTACCTCACTGGGGACTCTAGCCCCTACCCCAATTGGAGTCTTGCCCTTACCTCACTGGGGACTCTAGCCCCTACCCCAATTGGACTCTAGCCCCTACCCCAATCAGACTCTTGCCCTTACCTCACTGGGGACTCTAGCCCCTACCCCAATCAGACTCT
>JAODJW010000035.1:24965533-24981854 GCA_026777045.1 Hyperopisus bebe | reverse complement strand
CTTACCTCACTGGGGACTCTAGCCCCTACCCCAATCAGACTCTTCCCCTTACCTCACTGGGGACTCTAGCCCCTACCTCACAGGAGACTCTAGTCCCTATCTCACTGGGGAGAGCGACCTCCAAATTTTCCAAAACAAATTAATAAAATAATTGATTTTAATACATGCATAAAGAAATAATATAACTGATTATTGTAGGTTATTATATGGAATGTAGAAGTGATGTAATTTCAGCCTCGTTTCCAAACTACTAAGACACTCAGTAGCTCTCAGGTATTCAGGGGGAGAGTTCCAGAGTTTAGGATCATTGTGACTAAAGCTGCCTCCTCCCTCCTCAGTCAGGTTTTAGAAATAATCAGTAAATTATCCTCAGATGATCTGAGTGATCTGCCTGGGACATACTTTACAGTCATGTCACTGAGGTAGGATGGACCATGTAAACATTTAAAAAATAGCAAGAGAACTTTAAAATCAATTCTACAAGGTACAGGAAGTGACTTCAAGGAACCTCAAAAGCTCAAAACACATGATGGGAGCAGATGAACAATGTGGTACAGAAATGTCAATACTCAACAGAGTTCTATGGTAGGCTGTGCAAGTATGCTTTATCACTATCAAATTTATCACACATGCTAATGCCTTGGAGGTAATTTGATTTCAGGGTTGCGAACTATCACACATCTGGTGTGACATTCACACTTTCTGACTCTTTGGCTCAAGCAAGAAATCTTAAAATTTTGGGGTCCAGGGCCCAAAATTTGGTGCTACGCCCCTTTCAGTAGTTTTGCAGACACTGTACTGGTCTGCTGTGGTGAAGAGATAGCTGAACTGGAAGGCAAAGCAATCAATTTACCCATCAATCTACATTCCTACCCTCAACTATGGTCACAAGCTTTGGGTAGTGACCGAAAGAATGAGATTACGGATACAAGCGGCAGAAATGAGTTTCCTCTGCGGGGTGTCTGGGCTGAGCCGTAGAGATGAGGTGAGGAGCTCGGACATTTGGGAGGCACTCAAAGTAGAGCTGGTGTTCCTCCGCATCGGAAGGGGTCAGCCGAGGTGGTTTGGCCATCTACGTAGGCTGCCTCCTGGATGTCTCCCTGGGGAGGTGTTTCGGCCATGTCCAACCAGGGGGGAGGCCCTGGGGCAGACCCAGGACACACTAGAGAGATTATGTCTCTCGGCTGGCCAGGGAACACCTTGGTATTCCCATGGAGGAATTGGAGGAGGTGGCTGGTGAGAGGGAGGTCTGGGCATCCCTGGGTAGACTGCTACCCCCGAAACCCAGTCCCAGATGAGCGGCAGATAATGGATTGGTGTGTGTGCGTGTGTGTGTGTGTGTGTGTGTGTGTGTGTGTGTGTATATGTACACACACAGCTGTAGAAAAATATAAGAGACAGCTCTATACTTTCAAATACATCTACATTTTTAAACCCTGGTTTAATCATGGTTGTACTGGCTTAAGGGTAGCTTCCAGGCAAATGTTCACTTGTGCATTTGTGTTCATTTCCTTCTAGGTTCAAAATTTCTAAGACAGCAGTACACACGAATAAGGTGAAGCAGGAGACACTGCGAATGACCAGAAACCAGCCAGGTGGAGGGCAGAAGTGCCTTTCTGATGCTAGAGATGACCGTTAACTTATCCAACAGTTTCTCATGAAGCATAGGATAACATCAAGTGACCTTCAAAAGGAATAAGGAATATTTCATGCAGGTGTGAAGTGCACTGTTAGGACGTATCAGGCTCCTAGGAACAGGACTAAAGTCCCATATAGAAAAGAAGCCATTCATTAATGAGAATCAAGAATATAATACACACACACCTACCCATGTACTATTCATTGTACTGTCCTCTACATTTTAGGATAATTATACATCAAAACTAGAAAATAGCATATATGGAATTATGCACTAACCAAAATGGTATTAAACAAAAAAATTAATTTGTTGAGGGCCGTGGCAGTTCTTTGGGAAGGGACTCAGAAGGTTCCCGGTTCAAACCCTGTGGTCAGCAGTGTGACCCCTTTACTGAACCCCTGAGAAAGGTCCTTAACCCAGATGCGTGCTCCAGGGACTGCCTGACCCTACTTTCTTCTCTATGCCATTTTCATGAGGTGGCCTCCTGGGGTGTTTTTTGAGCTGTGCTGAATGAGGCCCCACATATATGCTGAGCACTGATTGGCCACTTTCCCTTCACTCTCTGATCAAATTCCTCCAAAGCCAAAACTACTGGTTTAGGCCAGGTGGCCAGGTCATGTGATGAAACACTATCACTCTCTCTTATAGGTGGCTTAGCATGTCCGCACATTTGACTGGTCTTGTGTGTGTGTGTGTGTGTGTGTGTGTGGATTAGGTTTAATTTATATTACATTGTAGGGACCAAATGTCCCCCACAGTGAGATAAAAGCCTGTTATTTTGATGTTTTGGAGGCCATTTTTCAGGTCCCCACAAAGATCTGTGAATGCAATCAAAAAACTAAAAATGCCAAAAGTCTCATATTTAGTTAGGTTACTTATGGTTAAGGTTAGGGCTGAGTAGGGGTTAAGGTCGTCAGCTTTAGAAAAATTAGGGCAATTACAGCACTTTGGAAAGGTGTGAGGTGAGATACTAAATAGAAAGGATAGTATAGTATAGTATAATATATTATAGTATAATATAGTATAGTGTCTTGTTTGCCAGGATTTCTACCAGGAGGGTATTGCATTCCTGCGGTGGGCTGGCCCCCTGTCCAGGGTTGTTCCCTGCCTCGTGCCCGTTGCTTCCGGGATAGGCTCCGGACCCCCCGTGACCCAATTGGATAAAGTGGGTTGGACAATGGATGGATGGATGGATGGGTATTGCATTCGCAGACATAATCCCAATGCTGCTTCTAACATTTAGGCTTTTTGGGCCCCTAGACGGATAGGCTCCCCTCACTTCTCTGTGGTTCCCATCTTTCCCACTTTGCCATGCGTTCACTTATGCATCTTCTCTTATTGTGTGGAATATTTTGCAAGCTTAAATCATGAAGCAAAGCTCACTTGAGCAGCCAATCTAAATCCTCACAAAGCCAAAAATTGTCTTTCATGAAAGATTTGTAAGTGCACCAGTTATTGTCTGCTTGGCCGCATTGACAGTAGAGTTGCCCGCCTACCTTGTGAGGAAAAGTACACTGTGCCTCACCACCAGACGATTCTCTATGACGTTACCACCCCACTGCTTCTGCTGTGGCATTTTTTTCATTCCTCTCATGATGAGGTACTAATTTGCTCCCCTGCAGTTAAATTTGCACAAGTGAACATTTGCTTTTTATTCATTTATTTTTATTATTCAACGTGCAGACGCTGGGTTTGCAGCAGTTACAGTATCATTGCTTGATGAGATTTAGTGCAGAGAAATCTGTAGATTACCATTCTGTAGTTCTTAACAGGTGACCATTGTCAATGATGCTCGGTATTCATGTGTCTCACATTTTTTCCAGAATACAGTAAAACTCAAAATATCCAGTACTGAGGTAAATACTGTACTGGTATGTACTGCCAGTGGTAATAATAGAACTCCTGGGGTCAATAAAGAGCATTTTAATCTTAAATAATGAATTCCTCCTGACTGCAAATACGAAAACATTCCAATTTGTGACACCTGTAAATCATCCAATAGAATCTTCAGGGTGCCTGTAGTCTACTGCAGGCAGCATAGGGTACAAGGCTATAGAGCAGTTTGGTTGGGGCCCTTTTAAACCAACAGGTAACACACAATATCTATAATGTGTGTATGAAGTGGTATACAGGAGCCTACAAGGAGGGAGGGGGTGTATTTATGGAAAAACCATAACTCAATATAGACTGTAAATTAGCTTCTTCACAATCCCAAAATTCGAGCTCTAACAAGTTAGGTGTATTTCCTGAAAGCAGTTAAAGAATGTCAGGCTTATTAAAGCTAATTTAAAAATTCAGATTCATTGGCCTTAAGCTAAAATTAAACCTCAAACCGCATGCCATACAGGTTTCATGAAAGACTGGGTGAAAAGGAGTCCTGTTTAATGAAACCAATTAATAATTAAATCCTATTCTGCTTATGAATCATTAATGTTAAAAATATACACTGCTCCTTTGGTAACAGCTTCTGAGAGAAAGCAAGCATTTAAGAGTAATTACTCTATATATACCTCCCCCCACACATCAAATGTGGAAAACTCAGATGAAGATAAACTGAAATGTGTGTTTCATTTAATAAAAAGACGTTAATGTTCCCAAAAGTTTGCAGTTTGCCTTTATGAGTTTCTGGTTATTTGTTTTTACCTAAGGCATAAATGCATTTACAATTTTAACAGATTATATTGGAGTTTTTGAGAAGCTTTCCATTAAAATCTGAAAATGTGAGAAAAAATTCATAGCTATACAGATAGGTTGGTGAGTTTTATTGGCAGTGACAGCAGAACTGTCGAGAAGTCAGCATGACTGTATCCTCCTCACCGCGATAACATATTGCCTGTGATTTATGTCATCACCAAAAGTTTAGAGTAACTTCAGGGCAAACGGTTTGTGACCTGTCTATCGAAGCGTATCGGCACAGGAAGAAAGAGATCATAAAACTAACATCGATCAAGTCCTATCCAAGTTTTTAAATGCTGGAACAGTAGTCACTGCTTGGCCATCGCCGGGTGAATCTCCATCACCTGGGTTCCCTGAGATTTCACACCTTGCTGTTTTATCAGCAGAACCCACACTGTCAGGAATCACGTGTGCCCTCGAAATTCCCTCAACTGCAGTTCGGTGTTGTAGGGATTCTGTTAGAGATGAATGTGATGATGATTCTGGAGCCCAGGCTGCATGTCTGCTGCGGCTGAGGATTCTCTAATGCAATTCGCCCGCCAGTCCTTGTTGAATTGGCAGGAGGAAATGGGCAGAGCATTACTGCCAGGGAGACACTGACAAGGCCCAAACAGAAGCTCAGCACACTCAAGGAGGCCTTGCTTCAAACACTGCAAGTCCCTTCCCAACAGTAAGACTATTGGCAAGGGAATGAAACACCCCCACACCCTGCAGCTCTACCCCAGCCCATCCGTCCACCTCCTCTATCAAAGCTCCTTTCCTTTCACGCTGAATGTGGAATAGATGGGGCAATGCTTTGCCTCAGAAGATAACTAGCTTAAGGGTAGCCAATTATCACCACGCAAATCCTCATGGGAACTGGCAACCTCCAGTGTCCGTTTTTCCAGTGACTTAACCTGGCAGCTCTGCATCTTTCAGATATTTTTGTATGCCTTCCATATTCCAGAAAGAGAGGAGGTACCTACCCTGGGGGAGTCAACAGGCATGGGAATGAGGCTGGTCAGAATGAAGTTTGCCACATGACAGACAGGTGTGTGTGGGCTATGAGTCATTGAGGTCAGGAACTGAATGCAGATGACGATGATCTTACTGTGTTGAGACCCTGGCCAAAATTCAGTTGACAAGGAGTGGCATTCAGAACAGCTTGCTGCATGCACCCAATAGCCAATCAGCTTTCAGCCCCAATAAAACCTTTCTTACCATGCCTGCTGCCTGTTTAAGACCCAAGGGATGATGGCCTTCTGCTCCCCAATATCTCTCCACTGTGCTCCACCTTGCTTCCCATTGAACATATCCCCTCCAGCCCTCCGTCTGCCTCTCCAGATCTGCAGGTGCTGCAGGTACAGGTCTGGTGCCTTTTGCCATATTAAAATTAATTGGTGGCCACAAAAAGAGGAAAATAATCCAGACAACTAAAGGATTTAATAAAGGGACTGAATTATGACCCTCTAACAATGAATACAGGAATCGTTTCCTTCCAAACCTTGCGTGCTATAGTTTAGAAATGGTATAGCTGCTTTCTATGAAACAGAATGAATAATAATGATATGTTTGCTGCTTGTTTGACCTCAAGGTAAAGGATGTACTGGGCCCTGTGTCACGGAATGAGGGACGAAGGACTCAGAGGTAGGTATTTGGTAATTTCAGTAATAACATTGCACCACTGATCATGCGTTAGTATTTTGGGAGAATGCTTGCAAATACATGACACATTTTTTTTAATATACATCTTGTATATTTGCAACCAGATATATGATGTAGAATAATTTTGGCCTCATTTTGCTGGTTTTATAATGTACCGCTCATTACTTATATAATAGAATAAAGTTTTCATAAAAAAATCTGATTGTACTCTAACATGCGGAATGCTTGGCGCTATTCTGATGAAGCATTATTAACAGGTCAAGTGCAATTCAAACTTTGCATATGGCTTCATTGTCTAAAAATGAAGCAAGCTGGACAACTTATTCTATTGCATTAGCATTGCAATTTACTTTTTTGTATCTGCATAATTTTATACAGGACTTCATAGATTTTTCTTTTTTTTTCCATAGGCTAGATGAATGTAAATGTAACAAACCGTTCTCAAGTATAATAAACCGTTTGATATTAATCAGACATGTAGAATTATTCATCATTGCTATCACTTGTACTGCACTGAAATATTTATTTATTTACGTATTTTTAGATGATTTTAAATGGCGGTGAAGAATGCATAATTTTTATTGAGCCATATTCTTTGTAATCAGGCTTTACAAATATGATGCCATAATTTTTAACCCTCGACTTCAAATGAGTTTAAGCACCTTTCATCCATTTACAGAGAAGCCTGAAAATAACACTATCGTGGTTATATAATATGAAGGTGACAATAACAACTTTTTTTAAAAAAATGATATGCCAATTACTGTTTTGCCTAGTTGTAAAGCACAGCATGAAAATGTTAAATGTGTTAATACCAAGATATTGTACTGGCAAAATAAGTGACATAGGAATAAATCCTGTGGATTTCCACACCATAAGTGTCTCATTCTAGTAAGTTTCTCCTTAATTGTGCCTCAATGTTATTCTCACTTATTAAATACAGAATTTAAAATGAGAAGGTGCGGTCTCATTATCATGTATTATAGTTGTGCATCCTAAGGTGCATCCTCTATATGCAGATGTATTTACATGCATTAGTAGGCATCTCACAAAAAGATACATGCATTTTCATGTGCTAATATGTTAACTCTAAAACTCTAAAGATCCCTTGACATTTAACAAACCCTTTTAAAATCTGTGAATTGCAGATGTTGTACTTTATAAACATCAATAGATATAGAAAGTCAGTCCCTGTCAATTTGTGTATGAATGAACATTTTGAATTAAAATCCATTCTATTATTCTAGTGGATTCTGTCATTAGTAAATTTCTATCAAGGAAATAACCTTTGAAATGAATAAGAAACAGTAGAAATTAAAGTTTCTCTAACACTGTTTACGTTATATGAGGATCTGGGATAAGGTTTACTTTTAATGGCGGAAGGAATTCACACAAGCAATGTGTTTTTTCATTTTGAAAGCTGCTTGTATCCTAGAGTTTGTGTGGTAAATGAAAATAAATATGTGTGGTAATAAAAATGGTGGCCTAATGGTTGTGTGTGTGTGTGTGTGTGTTGGTAGTCACTCTCATTCACTTTTTCACTTTCAAGTCTTTATCTGTGATGTAGTGCTCTCCTTATTGTTTGCAGATTTCTGTGTCATGTACTGTACAGATACACAGTATTGTATTCTGACAGGGACTGGGGGCTTCAGGAACCGGCTTCAATCCAAATCTATGAATGATTATTACTGGCTATTGAAGGATGCCTTTCCATACAGCAACATGATTAAGATTTTGGAAAGCAGATGGGAGCCCCACCCCCCATTCCTAGCGAGATGAGAAATTCCACAGGTGTTTCAAGACGCTGGCGCTGGAGAGAAGCCGGCCCCCGCTGCCGGCCTGCATCCTCATGCCACGAAGACAGGGCGTGTGAGCGTGCTCCTTCAGGAGAGGTGAGCGTGCTCCTTCAGGAGAGGTCAGCATGTCGGCAGCCTGAGCACACTCAGGTGCTCTGGCAGGTGTTTGAGAAACAAACACTGATGGTTTATTTTTAGTACTTCAGTTGTCGCCTTTCACACGACTGCAATCTCCTATCTGTGACTCTGTGTACGGAACCACTTTGCAGTTCAGTGCAAATGTTACAAATCACTAACAGCAGTGGAGTCAAAGCCACTGTTTCTTTTTCTACCTGCTTCAAAACCAAAGAATGTAGCAATAGATGGTGTTTTTAAAGGATGACTGAAGCATGCTGATTTAGCACTAATGAACTGCATACATATTTGCTGTATATGCTATATACATATATATCTTCTGCTAAAAAATACTCATTGTGGGCAATTGATTATTTTTGTAGTGGGTTTAAAAAGCATAGGTTTTAAGTTCATTTCCAGGTCTTGGAAATTAAATCGACTTCATAACATGTCAGTACAACTTGGAAAGAAAAGGAAACTTTGAGGAAATAGTTAACAATGCTGCCAAACTCATTTGCTTCAAATTACTGTTCATCTTAAGAATCAATTTAAACTTGTCAGAGATATTTTGCTAATTAGTTCCAGTGAAGAAAAAACTCAATTGGCCTCTCAGCCAAGGTTCTTGGGTGTGACACTGCAAGAAAGAAGATGGAATAATAAATCACAAAAATGCTGCTTTCATAATACAGTGTATTGGTGTCTACCAAGGTTATGTGTTTTCCATAAGATGTACAATATTTCCGTGTGCATTAATGCTGTCGTCTTCTACAGATATAAACCAAGCCTTCATATGCATGTTTGCATATTATATTTATTCCTGAACAATGTCATGAATTACAGGTTGTGAATGTTGATTTACTATTGCCTACCATAGGTTGCCAAGGTGGAAACAAGATTTTGTTTCAACCAATCACTTGTGTACTCTATGAATGTGACTCATCTTACTAAACTGGTGCATATGGTAATGCACCCTTTAAATAACAGTAAAATATTGCACCATTGACTTTAGACCAAGCTTTTGTTGGCCAGTCCTGTGATCGCTTTCTGCTACCTCAAAATAGCGATGCGTACATTTACTATTTAAAGGACGTGGGCGCTAGACAGGAAAATGACAATTGCATCAGGCTCGTGCCAACTAAGGCACCAGCATTGCACCTGACTCGCAGAATAGGGCCCCTAGACTCCCAGCAAATTTGACTTTATCCATTGTTCCCCCTGTAGTGTGCTTTATGCTGCAAAGTGAGAACATGGAGAAGCATCTTTAAACCAATCACATTTCTTTTTGTCAGTATATACTACTGTGGAGGTGTCAGTGATAACGAAGATGTTAGTATCTTCCTCTTCATCCCTTTTGTCCTGCTCAAGTGAAATTGTGTCGCGATTTTTTTAGACGTTACATAAGTAGAGCACACTTCTTAGTCACATTATCTTCTTAGTCACATTATCTAAAAATTGTTCTAAAAAGATTCTAAAAGGGGTGCCATGGTGGTGCAGTGGTTGCCTAACAACTCTGGGACCTGGGTTCTATGTGTGGAGCTTGCATGTTCTCCCTGTGTTATTCTGGGATTTCCTCTGGGAACTCCAATTTCCCCTCACATTCAAAAATAAACAAATAAATAAAATGCTGAGGCTAACTTGTGTTCTTAAATTGTCCAGAGGTATAAATGTGCCCTGTGATAAGTTGGCACCCCATCCTGGGTTGTTCCCTGCCTTGTGCCAATGGGCCCCAGACCCCCACGGCCCTGAATAGGACAAGTGGTTACAGAAAATGGATGGATGACTCTAAAAAGGAAAAACAATGGCCAAGCAATATTCATGATAAAATTAATTGAGTTTGAAGAAGACTAAGTAGTCAGGCATAGAAAGTAAATTAAGAAAATAATAAAGTGTTACCATTGCCAATGCTAAAAAGAATACTACATAAACAACAGTTTTTTGAACACAGGTCTACAATGGTCCAAAATGGCCAACAATGGCTCAACAACAGCAAAGAATGTATATACAAAACACGCATAAAGGTTGGGCATAAAGGTACATTTCAGAGAATAAAAACATTACTTAAGGAAAAATAAAAAAAGGAAAATTATATTTAAATTACATCAATACATATTATGGGTTTTTAACAACCCTATACACTTTTTTTCAGCAAGGTTTGACTCAGAAAATATTATTTATCAACATCCAAAAACACAAAAATGTACAATAAAAATGTATTCATTACTGTGATTACAGTCACAACAAGCCGCCGGGTCATTAGTGCCCCATGGCAGTAATTTACACATTAATAAAAGTTAGTACATTACTACTTATAATGGAATTATGTGCAATTATTTTTCAGTGAATTTGTTACAGAAACCATACGCTTTCTTGGACTACACAGGAATGAATATGTAAGTGGTGATTCAATGCAAATAAGACTATAGCGGTTTTTGCCAGATACATTTCGTTTCAGTTGACACTACAAAGTAGCAAACACTTCACTATGATTTGACACAGATTTTAGCTTTGCTGTTTTGCCTACCAAGAACAGAGAGAAACTGTCGGGGTGTTTAAAAGCTTAAAAAAATCTTCTTGGCATTGGTGTCACATGGGGATATCATGACTGAGTAAAACTGTCCAGCTTATGCTAGTTACAGCAGATGAGCTACCTCACAGTTATCTTCCCCTTCGGGAGATATAACAGTTGTAACAATTGGAAACTGAGAACGAAACAAGATTGTTTCCCAGCAGAGCCAATTCAAAAGGTGTAATTGTAAAATACAAAATGCAGGCATCAATTCTGCACCAACAAGAAGACGCTGATCTCCACTGCGCTCTTACATGTAGCTTTTATCAGTACAGTTGCATATACCCTTTTGTACAAACTGCATGTATTTTACTGAGTTTATAAGAACATTTTAACTGTCACTTTCACGAAAAAAAGCATGTGGAAGATGGATGACTGGATATTCAAAAGCATTTCCATTCCCTGCCCCCAAAGTCCATTTCAAAAATTGCCCATACCAAGGGACCTGGAAATGGGCAGAGGCAGGTACTACAAGGCCACTATCTTACCGCCACTACGTGCATTTGTGCTCAAAAAATCCCAGGAGTGCAAATCTCAACACAGCTTGCCTGCCACTGAGCCCGTTCCTTTAACGCTACAGTCCAGGAGCTGTACTCTCTTTTAAAAATGTCACTCACCGAAAAGAGAGGGACCCTTCACTTCACACACCATATTTGGACATCAGTACACATTGTATTTTCTTTTTTGAGTATATCAAGCAAGATGACAGGCAGAGTTAAGTCTCGCTTTTTCCAAAATTAATAAGCATTTATCTGGCCCCTGGCCTTTGTGTTTCAATAGTAGGAGATGTATAAATGTGGGGTGTTCCAAATTTCTTCTGAAGGTGTCTCAAATCGAAGAGGAAAATTCCATTGAGTGAATCTGGGCACTGCAATTTTCACTCTTTTTTTTTTCCGACGTCTTTCACAGGGTTGTGGCAAAGGTCGATATTACAGCTGGTACCTCTTGTTCTACTTTGCCAACCGGTTTAAGACAAGATGGAAGTCATGTGATCATGGCATAGGATATAATGTCCAGTATAAGGTGCAAGGGGGCTGGAGAACTCTTGACTCTGAGAGCTGGGTATAACCTTAAGAGCAACAGTAATGAGGGTCATCTTGCAGTATCTGAAAGTCCACAGCCCTCAGAAGTGACCTCAGAAGTCCATGGACAAGTCATGAATATTGAAGACTGCTGCTCACATATGGATTTATTATTATTATTATTATTATTATTATTATTATAGCCATAGTCAGTTAACGCATATGTTGTATAAAGTGTTTTTATTTTAGAGATAAATGTAATATATAATGAATGAACACTGCTTAAGAATAAGAGTGAATAGAGTTACAAATAAACAATGAGAATGAAAAAAATTACGCAGGTTTCAGAGGATCATCAGATTGTAGCAGTAGTGAACACCGTTGAGAATATATAATGTAATGTTAATGTTTCTTTGAAATGTATTACCTCATTGTGCTTTTGAGTAAACCTGCTATACTACTGAGTATTCCACTGCTGTAATAGTGATGATCTAGATAGGTATGTGTGGAGTATACTGCTGTAATAGTAATGATCTAGATAGGTATGTGTGGAGTATACTGCTGTAATAGTAATGATCTAGATAGGCATATGTGGAGTCGAGTACACTAGCGAATTTAACAGGTTGAACACCTCTATTGTGATTAATAGTGTACATAATTAAAACAGATATGCATTACCATAAGGAGGGAAACAAACAGGAGACCTGTGTGCCAGTAAGGTATCACATCAGCTAGGTAACAGAAAATGTTACGTTACGTCAGTAATACTGGTTCGTCCTAGACACAGATAAGGCTCTTCTTTTTGGGGATTTTAAAATTATTTTTGCTTGTTTGTATTTTTCAGGGATCAGTGTACTAAGGCTGAGGAGACTTAGCTTAAAAAAGGGTAGGAGAAAGGCTTGTTTATTGGTAGCAAAGCTATGAACAGTACTGAACATTTTGGGATTTCAGTGGGGAGAGTGCATTGACCTGATCAGTTAAGTCCAACAACAGTTTTAACTAACACTTTTTATTGGAGAGGAGAACTGAGGAGGCATTGGACTGGTAGAAATACTCATAAGATGAGAAATCGCACATCCTCAGTGGAACAGCCATAGTCCGTCTCCAGTCTGTGTGACAGTGTTCAGCACTGACAGTTTAATATATAAGTTGGGCCCAGTGCGTGTTCACTAATATGACAGCAGGTCCCACCCAGACACAGTGTTTCTGATAATTACAACCAACCACAGGTGTTGTGGCAAAAGCAAGTTATTAAGTAGCTAAATAAATAGGCTTCAGAATTAGCACTATGCAAAGTATTGGCCTGTTTTCACCCATTGTTTTCAGTGACATCTTAAACCTGCTGGGTGTTATGTCTTTTCCCTTCACTTGGCTGTTTGAATCTCTAGTTATTTATTTAGCTATTTATTTGGTTTTAGCCGTTCCTGTTCTTGAACATGTTAATTATCGGAATATGTTTCTCAATAGTGAAATAACATATGGCACATGAATTTTCTCAATTTCCTGACTTCAGATGGTGGAAACACATACTTCTATGCCAAAAGTGAAAAAAAAAACACATGTACACAAAAACGGTTTTCACAGCTGAAACAGGAAACAAATACACTTGCTCTGCCAAACTGCTTTACCTTAGACACACCAGTAAAACAAGTCACTGAGCTATGTAAATCATTTATGTAATAACCAATTATGTGATTTTCCTCTAGAAACATATTAATTATTGTTACTCACATATAAAATGGTGAAAAAAGGTGGATCATCACTTTTAGGAGTAAAATAACAATGACAGTGACATTTACACTACGATCATTTTTATCCGTTATTTTACTATGATCCAGTGCTTTTTTCGTGTTGCGCTACAGACACTGCATGTGTAGCTAGCTGCATGCATGTAACTGTACAATAGAGTATGTTCTCTTTAACAAGAAGAGGCTTTACTTTTGGGTTCTCTATTGGGATATGTTATAGTATTCATACGTATATCTGATTATAAAGTGTCATGTCTGAAATGGCGAATTTCACATCACCTTCTCACTACATGGGTTTGCGACTCTGAGTTGATGCTCTAGGCACCTTGTCTTTTGTTGTCTGGCAATTTAAGTTGCATTACGTCTGCTAAAGGCAGAGCAGATCTCATGTATTTTCTCATCCTAAGCTGCAGTCCCAAAGATATTGAAAAAAAGCTTGCATTCATTGTGCTGTGCCTTTTGTTGGAAGTGTCAGAAGATATACAATTTGGAACACATGACAGCTTTGAGTAGATGATTCACTGTGAAAGTCAGCTGGGGACCAATATCACTCATTTGGAAAAAGGTTTTTCTCCCCATAAAGAGTATTTCTTTCAAAGGGTGTTTTTCCCACATGCTGACTTGCTTTGAAGCACAGAAATAAGCCTTCATTTTGTACACAAAAAGCACACATAAAGAGATTGCCATTAGGAGAATTGATAATTGATGTACATATTATAAGGGGATGAATCCTGGGGAGGCTCTGTGTGTTTATTCATGTAGCATTTTATAAAAATTACAAATTGTCTTTTTGTGTATACAGCAAATTACCTAAATTATATTTCTCACTGTTATTTTTAAATATTTTGCTTTATTTTTCCTTAAATGTTGATGTTTCCAATTAATCTGTTTAACGATTAAACTATGAAAGTCATTTTGATTCACATTCATATACCCCCTAATACACACATTTAGCATGAAAAATTAATAAAAACTTCTAATGAAAAAATGTGATATAGACAAATTAGTCATGCCTTTTCACATACACTTACAACCCCCCCCCCAAAATGTTGAGAATTCTTAATTGTCTAATTACTATGGTGCTCATTTTTCATCTGCATAATTTTCCATGTGGTTTGCTAGTCCTTTAGCATTTAAATTTCAGTGATTACTTTCCAATAATAAACAGATTAGAATTCAGCTTCCTGTTTTTCATTATCCTACTCCACTCCTACACCAACACAAATACATTGTCCGTGCAGAAGCTAACTGTGTTTCACACCCCACCAACCCTGATATTTAAATTTCAGATACATGGATATTTAACTTTGTTACATTTTGAAAAAAAAAATAATGTCTCCTGGTTCTCCAGTCATTTGTTTCATAGATTACTTTGCATTCAAAAGTTCATTTACAACTTGAGGAAAAGGGACTTTATATTTGCAGAAAATATTTTGTTTGTCTATTTTCGTGAAACTAAATTTGGTCACTTTCCTTGAGAGAACATGAATAATGTAGTAGGATATGCTTACTTAATGCATTAATTAACTGGCAACTAAGTGTTAGTTATTTACTGCTAGTTGCATGCATTCCATTCCAATCAGTTAATAATGGTAAGACCACTTGAGAGGAAAAAAAATACTTAACTCATTTACCACTCAAAAACAAATAATGAAATAGTTTAGGTTTCTCCATGAAATATATTAACTGTTATAATTAATTAATGATGAATTAACATGGGATCAGTACTTAACACTTAGTTACTGGTTAATTGCATTTCTGCCTTTTTGATCTGGTTTTACCATTAATAACATTGCTGTATCTGTATCATGTGTTATGACCTTACCATTGTGACATCTTCTGTGTATTTTAGAAAAAGATCAGGATTCTTTCTGCAAGGCTTTACAACTGTATCAGCATCAGAATACTTTATTAATCCTGCGGGGAAATTTGGTTTTGTAGCTATTAAACACAGTGTAGTTTATATTTTATTTATGAAAGTGCAATCCACTATTTAGCACCAAATGATTTTGTTTTTGGATGGAAAATCTACTTTTGCCAGATGGTAATCAGTGGTGGGGTAAACCATGCCAGTGTCCTGTGGTTTGAAGTGAACATTAGGCATATAGCATTAGCGTGTTGTGTGAGTAGAGAGAGGGCAGCCAAGTGGAATGGGGCAGAACTCTCCACGAGGGCCAGCGCCATTCGTTACTATCAAAGTGAACAATGGGGCACCGCTCATTCTTTGTTGACAAAATAAACTGTTCTTTCAGGTAGGTTACATAAACCAGCTGGAGATCAGATTATACACTTAAAATTCAGGGCCAGATTCTGGAGTCACTTTACAAACACCCACCCGTCTCAGTGTTTTAGGAGCAGGGAGAAACATACCGCATGCAGGGCTCCCCTTAATTTGCAGAGAAGCCGTCACACTGCTAAGGACATAATGGCAGGCAGGACTGCTTCTCATGAGATACTCCCAGTTGACAGAGCTGAGTTACAATAAGAGGAATGCTCACCGATTAGCTTACCTGAACTGTGACTGTGAGTGAGGAGTAAAAGATGTGGGATCAAAGCAGAGAAGAAAAGAAAAATTAACGCTCGAACGGGGTGTTTCTGAGGAAAATATCTTTGCTTAGATGAGGGAGATATTTGATGCTGCATATCATAAAAAAGGTGCAAATGATTTAAATTTAAATAGCAGATGTTTAAAATGTTGGCTTGGATGTTAATGGATACTCTTTCCAAATCATTACGCTATCTTCCTTTATGTTACATGTTTTCTGCTGTGGGCATTCAGGCTGCTGTGTCTTCAGGAAATGAGGAATTACGTCCACATACAGGACTTAGCTCTACAACATATGAATAATACCACAGACTTTAAATATTCATTGATGAGCAGAAGTAGCACCTGGAACTTCCAGGGAGGTATATTAATGCTGAATGCCAGATTTGCCTCCTCAAAGTTTGCATATTTTCCCAGTGTATTTTTGCGATGGTCTTCATGTTTGTGATCTACGATTCAGGACACGGGTTTCCCTAAATTTTCTTTTGTGTGTGTGTGTGTGTGTGTGTGTGTGCATACACCTGTGTGTATGTGCCATCCCATACTCCACCTTAAAAGAAGCATCAAAGTG
>JAODJW010000035.1:24915286-24931542 GCA_026777045.1 Hyperopisus bebe | reverse complement strand
TTGTATCAAAAAAACATAAAACCACAGCTGCCCAACTCACTGCAGAATTAAATGTGCACCTCAACTCTCCTGTTTCCCCCAAAACTGTTCATTGGGTCTCCACAGTGTTACGTCCGTACGTGTGTTTGTCCATTCTTTCTCTCCTTTAGTTCCCATTCCGCCAAACTTCCGATTCCGGTTCTGCATTTTCCATCTCTCACCACAAAAGCCATGCTAAAACTGGATGGACTGGTTGTCATCACCTCATTCCCGTTTCCCGCCTCTCCAGCCCCGGATTATAAAAGACGCCTGAACACCCCATCTGACAGCTTTTTTTGCTCGTGCTCTCTGTGCTTTGCTTTTGCTTGTTGTATTTCTGATTTATTGTTACGACCTGTTTTTGGCTTTCGACATTCGCGCTTTTGGTTTTCAATTCAGTTTTGGTTACTTGGCTTGTTTATTCGCTTACCCGTGTTTTGACTACTGTCTGGTTATCGACTATTCTTAGGATTACGGATTGGATTTGGTTGCTGGTATAAATACTGTGTGTATATATATCTGTGTGTGTGTATGGGTTGTAAGGAGTGACTGCCATTTGTTTTTCTGCGTGTATGGCATTTTTGTCCCTGTTTTGTGGTTAAAGAGGGTTAGGATAGCATTTGTCTTTTGTTTTATTTTTCTTTCAGGTTAGGGAAGTTTCGTCGGTACGCGGGTAGCTAGTTCACTTGGTTTTGTTTATTGTTTTGGTCGGTGTCACTCCTGAAGTTCACCTTTTCCCCAAATACACATATTTTCTGTCACCATCAACGCCTTGGGTGTTAATTATTCCCTGACCTCCTTATCTTCTACCTCCCGACTCCCCGTTCCCTATTTCCCGAACCTTACCGCTGTTTATGTCCCGTCCCTAGACCAGGACGTAACAACGGGGTCAATATGGTTAGGCTACTATAGCCAAACCTTTGGTCACTCCTGCCAATGCCAAACGTCGGTTTCAATGGTGCCAGTAGAGCAAATCTAAGGCTGTGAATAATGTGAAACATGTATTGCTCACTGATAAGTCCACCTTCACTGTCTTTCCTACATTTGGGATAGTTACAATGTGGAGAAGCCCCTAGTATTCCATAGGCCCACTTGTTCTAGTTTGGCACTGCCAAGGACTACCAAACCATTCTGGAGGACCATGTTCACCCACTGGTTCAAACATTGTACCCTGAAGGTGGCATCATGTATCAGGATAATGCACCAATACACACAGCAAGACTGGTGATAGAGTGGTTTGATGAACATGAAAGTGAAGCTGAACATCTCCCATGGCCAGCAGTCACCAGATCTGGATATTATTGAGCCATTTTGGGGTGTTTTGGAGGAGTGAGTCAGGAAACGTTTTCTTCAACCAGCATCATGTAGTGACCTGACCACTGTTCCGCGATGACTCAGAATCCCTTTGGCCACTGTGCAGGACTTGTATCTGTAATTCCCAGGATGAATTGATGCAACATTGGCCACGATAAATTATTGTGACCTCAAACCAGGTGTTTCAATTTCATTGTCCCACCCCTTCACCTGATATTGTATTTATAAGACAATAATCAAGTTTTTTTAAGATGGTTCCCCATAGATTCTGAAGCAGTGTGAGCATCTGAGAATGTATATACTGCATGTACAGACTCACAAATCAGGCCAGAACTTCACCCGTTGCCAAGATTCTCAGCTGATGAGCTGTAGGGTGAGAGCGAGCAGCTCATGTATTAAAGTAAAGCAACAAATGAAGTGAAGCTTGTAAAGTGTTTGGTGCATAATCCATTAATAATCTAATCTTTATTTTTGACATTTAACAAGCCCTCCAACTACCTAGCAATTATACTTGAGATGGTGCAGGTTCGTAAACTGCAGGAGCTACAATCATTGTACAATTTTCCAGCGCCTTTGCAAAAATGTTAAATGCTTATGATCCTACAAATGCTTCACAACCTTGAGTGAGGATTTGCTTAAATTAATAAAAGTGACATCAAATGATTATTGTTTATGATTATAGTAAAGCTTAACTGTTGGCAGGACTTTTCATTATCAAATCTGGGTGACGTGGTTGACGTTCACAATCACAATGATTTTCTCTTTTAGATAAATAAATACACACACACACACACACACACACACACACACACCGTATAGATAACTTTTTTCAATTGTTTTTATTGCATAAATGAGTAGAAGTGGTCTTTCACTTTAGCGATAAGCTGATGAAACATGACAGAAAAGCAAATGAACATTTAAATGTTATCAAGTTTTGCAAATTATGTCATCGATAGTAACAGATTAGATGTGATTCTGATATACAATTGCTAAAAATACCAGTGATTCAAAATGTTATCCCTGCCTGAGATTACTATAGGAAATAACATACAGTCAAATTAAGATAGAGAAAAACAGATTTTGAAATCACCTGTGCAAAAAGCCAAAACTTTCAAAAATGTACCTTATCTATTATTTTAAAAAGTCTTATTGGTGGTAAATGGTACTTGAATGAAAAGTATATATTACATGATGAATTTACACAAAAGATAGAAAAGCAACATAGAAAGAGTATGTTTATAATACAAGTGTTGTATATAAATTTGCACTTTAATAAAAGCAGATATTTTCTTTATGGCACATGATTGTGTAATATAGAAACAGTACCACAAATCTGTGCTGGAATGGCTACAATTGCTATATCATGTATAATAAATGTAAGAGGAAAAAGTTGTGTAATATATAAGGATTTGATGACTAAGATATGTGCGACATTATAGGGTATATTTGCAGATTAAATATGATTTAGTAGGCACACATTGGAGTGTGTCAAACCTATCTGGATAAATACAAATAAGAAAAGTGCATATTCATTAAAAAATCTTATTGCAGGGTAGTGTGCGGTCTGTGGGTTAGGACCCTATGCAAATTATTGGAAGAACACCGGTTCAAATCCTATGGTCATCAAAGTGATGTCACTGTGGGACCCTTAACCCCAGATGCCCCAGGCACCTGCAGGCCCTGCTTTCTCAAATGTATGTTGCTTTGGCTAAAAGCATCGGTTACATAAATGTAATGGAATGTTGCCTGTAATATTTTAAATGTGACAAATGTCCTTTTTGCAGTTTTTGGGAATTATTACTGCTGAGCTGATTTAAATTTGTGGCAGTAATTTTAGAGTGACTAACATTTTAACAACAATAACTAGTTTCAGAAACCCAGTTATTTCATATAATTTATTAGACATTTATTAAAAGAACAAAATGTGCTTGCCATGCCTTAAAAGCAAACTTTTAACAATGACTAATCTCTGAATATTCTGTGGGATTGTCGTACGATAAAGCAATAATTTAGTCTGCCAGTATAACACTAGCAACACTAATTAGAAAATTAGTCATTTCAAATGCAGGACAGCATTCAAACATTACAAGGTGCTTTCGTTTTAACCAATGTCAATCCTGAAGGAAGGTTAAATCATTACACTTGTGGACATTACTGCTCTGTTTATAGAAATAGTCACAGCCCACATTTTTACTGCGAGTTAAAGGATTCTGGTGACTTACCAGGAAAGGTTGGTAACCTGTGTTTGATTAGGAAAACAAAGGGAGCACAAAGAGCCTTGGTCCCCTGAGTGTGCTGCACTACAGAGCCCTCAATCGGGCCAGAAGGGCCTCAACATCACTCTCCATGCTAGGAGAGCAGGCTATGGACTGTGCCTCCGGTCCCCTCTCCTTCTCCCAGCTGGCTCCACCAACGGCCTCCCGTCTCTCAGGCACTTTACTCTGGGCGGCAGATGAATGAGGCTCAGGCTCGTAATTAAGCTCCTTGCCGATGGGTGCTCTTGTCGAGTTGAAATTGATATTCTGCCGAGACCGTGACCTTTGCAAAGGTGCTTTCATGTTTTCTGCAGATGGGGAGAGAGAAAGAGGGGGAAATATAGAGAAATGAGACAGGAGATCTCACAAAGCTAAATATAAAACTGAGCAGCTTTGAAAGTGGGCCATGTAAAGTGGGGAAGCCATTAAGTAAACAAGTGTCTGTAGGAGACAGGAAAAAGCAGGCAGTTGAAGCAAGGAGATGTCAGCTGGTAGAGCGGCAAATGGCTAACAAAGGATAGCAATAAAACAATCTAACAGAAGCATACCTTGATTCAAAATTCAGACAGTTAAGTTTGGCCACAAGTAAACTGGTCGGGAGAGTAAATGCTGCAGACACAGGTATTGCTTGTTTAACTAATTTGCATTGCATACTCCTTTGCTGAGACAAAGTAGCGTTCTAGGCATTCACTATTAGCACTCTCTCCCAGATGTAAAAGCTGCAAAATTACAGCTCTTATTAAACACTCACACTAGGCTCATTTTACATCCTTGCTGATCTATCTTCAGTGGGTTTGCTAATAAGTGTCAGCGATCTTGACTTATTGTCAGCAGCCGGCTGGGGCAGGAGGCCCATGATGAACGGGATCTAGCTGATTGACTTTTCTGAATTGTGTCTGGCTAGACTACTGCCTCTATCCCAATACTGCCAAACCAATGTGCATTATAAATTACAATCCCAGAGCAGGTATTAAGCTTTATAAAGGAAAAAAAAATCAATCCATATTCATGTGACCTTGAGTGGACTGGAAAAATGGCTTCCACAAACCTGACATGACATTTAAAGTTCTCAGTTATTCTGTAAAAGATGTTCTATCATACCTTCAGTAATGACTTTGGAGCTGGGGCACTCATTCATGACAGTGTGGTTTATGGCCGTAGTGAAAATCCACACCAAAAACAGCTTGAACATTAAAAGGTAATGGGGGAAGGTATTTACTGTGGTGTCATTTCTTGACCACAGGCTGCCCATGATGAATGTGTATTTTACAGTTACTTGGTGATCTCTGCAAATCTCCTAAAATAATCATCGGGAGACTATTCCAAAACGGAATGGGATGTCAGAAAAGATCTACCCCGTTATTGAGTAGCTAAATGCACATGATAACATTACCGCAGAACAATCGTCACCGAATAAAGAAAACATTTTTCATTATTATTAAAAACGCACAATGGCACACAAAGAACCAATCTGTTTGGGAACTAAATGCAAATGTTATCGGGACGATTACAGATGTATCAAAATCAGTTAAACAGGGGCCTAATTGCTTATTTGTGCCAGAATTTGATTTGAGTTTGTTTTCGTTGGAACTCCTGCATGGGTCACACCAATCTCATTAACGTGTTTTTTTCCTTGTTGTTGAGCTGCTTGTTGTCCGCATGCCTGTCTTGTTTGTCACATTTGATGCCCCTTGCCAAAATCCCCATGGATACGCTCATTAGCTCTGTATTTTCCCATCCACTTATTTTGCTTTCTCTTATCTGTTGAGGTAATCTGGCTATACACACATACTCTTTTGTAAGTATCCATAATTAACATTAACATGAGCAGAAAAAACATTATCCATATGAATACGATCTTTTATTCTCTGTCCCCATAAGCGTTTGACTTTTGCAACCTTTATATAAACTGCAGTTATACACTTTTCCCAACATTAATAAAATATACTTGTCTTGCCTTATATTCAATTGATGGACACTTCACCACAGTAACATGCAATGACTTGCTTATGGATTTAGCTTAATTTACTTACACTGGTCTATCACAGCTAACTGATTTGTAATATAAACATATCATTAAGCTGGAATTGTGTCTGTAAAGGGTATATTACAGTGGGCAGAGTCACTGCATTCACGCCCACTGAGTGGCAAAAAGACTGAGTGGCAGCGTTAGCGTTCAGCTTGAATGCAGCGAACACATCTAAAACGGGAAAAAGCTGTTGTACGAGTGATTGTACAAATCCATTTACCAAGAAATTGGAACTATCTTTTATGGACTGCTGAAAACTAAAGAAAAAAAGACCCCTACCCAGTTTTCCTTATAAAGGGCTGTATCAGTCAATAATGTAATAACTACCATTAATGTTACAACTGCCAATAACATAATTATTCCATTCTCGATGTAATAAAAGCTGATAATGTAATAACTTTTTTTTTATTTCATTAGCATTTCAAAATACAATGACTGATGACAACATACCGAGTTGGCAATCTACAACTATATAAATTGTCCACTGAAATATAATACTCTGTAAACTTCCAACTAATTGTTTAATTTCGAGTGAGGGTTTTATTATTAGACTAGCAAGCAGTACACTTTTTGTAGTCTTGACTGGTCATTCGGAGATGTTACTCATGCAAACAAACACACATTTGTGTAGACTGGAGCTTGGGATGAAGGTTAAATTCAGTGCATGCTGATAACAGTGAATGCTAATACGTGGAAACAAATGTGTTTAATAACTGCCTCCCCTACAGCAAAGGGGACCTCCAGAAACAAGCTATAAACACAGAATACAAATTAGCATTTAAATTCTTTATAAAATGTTCTAGGTCCTCAAAAATCCTCTAACTACTCATTAGAAACATATTCCCTTTGTTAACAGCCACCTTTGGTTCTACAAAGCTTTACTGACCTTATTGCATTACTGTATACGATGTGTATATATGCTCGTATATATGACGATTTTGCTTTTATTTTCTATGTATGTATGCATGTGATTATCCACATGGAAGGTATTATTGCAGCTTAAAGATTCAGTTACATGCAGAGAGGTATGCTTTCCAAAAGGAGGATACAACAGCCTTCCTGAAGAACTGGCAAAAACCAACTCAACCTCACATCTGTGTACAACTAAGCAGTAATTTTGAAAAAGACCACCCAATTTTCTTCTTTTAAGCACAGAAAAACTATGTACTCAACCACAAGTGCTACAAACAGAATTGTGGAGAAAAATGGAAAATCCACAGCTGCCAAACAGAAAGCTTGTAATATTCCAGTAAAACAGTGTATTTAACATTAGACTATAACTGGTGAAAGACAGTTGTGACAACCCAGAGCTTACAGTGTATTATAGCTACAGTTTACAAGACACCACACTAAAGGAACTTCAAAATTTAATTACAAATTAAAATAATTTAATGTTTTGCCTGAACCCTGGGAGGGAAAATAATCTGCTAGCTAACCACAGAGGTAAACATGGTTTTTAATAGAAACTTCACCCAAATTGCTTAGAAAAAAACTCGCAATTAACCAATTTCATATTGCTACAAGAATGTAATAATCACACTTGATTGGCATTTCTACCACCCACACCACACACAAACTCATGCACACATGGAGTGTGCTGCCTACATTGTTCCTCGAGGAGGAAGTGCAAAATGATGCCGTAGAGCATCAGCTGGACGGACTCAGCAGTTGCTTTCTAATCAATCATGTTTCACTGATGATCCTCACCCTGGAAATTTGGTGATGAACACAAAGTCACACATGATCCCTCTTGCTTTATGCTAATCACATTTACATGCTGTGTAACTGAGTGAGCATGTCTGCTCTGTTCTGATTGCTTAATTTACACGTTTCTCACTTACTACACAAAAGTTGAAAGTAATGATCCAGTATCAAAAATAACAGACACCTTAGAACAGGGGTATCAAACTCCAGTTCTCAAGGGCCAAATCCTGCACATTTTTGGGTTTCTCCTCATTAAACACACGACTCAACTCTTTCTGCTAATTACCACACAGCTCTTGAGCCGAGTCATTTGTGGGGGAACATGGTTAGAACTAAGCTACACAGGGCTCCATCTACCTGGGACTGGAGTTTGACATCCCTGCCTTAGAAGAATCCATATCTCAGGTACAGGGAAAAGTAATGATGGAGAAAAATGCAAAAATAAGTATAACATGCAAAGGAGCTGTAACAGACATGAAGATCATGGCATCAATTCACCAAAACCTAGCCACAATAAAGAGTTGAGAAAGGTGTTTTATTTATTTTTCACTTGTTTGGGTCCCAAAGTTATCTGCCAGTGCTTTAGGGCTCGTAAAATGCCTTATGCCTCCAATAAGCTCTTCAGATGATGACTGGTCACCACCTTGCTAGCATGATATCATTTCAATTACTGAACAAATGAAATAGATGAGAAATGGCAGACACAATAACACCTTCTATCAGAAACACTTTATGCATTGTACAATATACCCCATAGACTTTTCTGCAGTTTCCCGTAGTATTCCGAACTAAAAACTGTACTCTCCTGAATAACCCTAACAAAACCTGAGGTCTAAGAAACACATTACTAACATCATTTAATATTAAGTAAAATTTTAATTTTTACATCAAAAAATTTCTTTCAAATGTTAAATTATTTCTTCCTCTCTTCTATGCCTTCAGGTCTGATGAGTGCTACCATTATTCACAAGTTTGCCTGAAACATAGAAACAGATTTCAACAGCTCAATATACATATCTGCTTTTGTGAAGCATACTTTTAAATTCAAAACAGCCTAGAGTCATGTTCTATATTTCATTGAAGTTGAATATTTAAAAAGATCAACCCACTCAAAAAGCTATTAAACCTTTCTTACTGGGTCTTCTCTTCTATAAATAAAATTGCATATGTCATATCAAATTACAGCTAGCTACTCCATGGATCTAACAGAGACAGAACTATCCTAGTAAACAGCTTCAATTCATCAAAACAAATTTAATTCCTTATTTGATCTTGTTTATTTTCTGGAGAGAATCTAAGTATGGAGAATGACTATCCCTCTAAGATTAGAAGTGGTCAATTCATATTGCCATGCTTTTACACAAAGGTCCAAAACAGTCTTCAAAATTCTAAACATCCTAAAATTCTGCTTAGTCCACTTCTCCTAAATATGCACCTGTAAATCAGTGGCCTGGAAGCTACGGAGCCCCTGCGGGGACATGGGATGAGAAAGAAAATTAATAGGAGGAGAAAAAATAAAGGGGTCATTTTGCAAGATCTCACAATACTTTTGCGTTATTTCACAATATTTCTGCATTACTATTGATAACTGCACTGAGTCTATTCGAAGTACAAAGGATATACTTATTTACTAAAGTATAAAACTAAATTACACAGACGTGATGTGTGCTTTAATCATTAGACTGAAGACAATGTACACCATTTAACTTTGAGATGCAATTTTTTATACACATTTAATAAAAATCACACTGTGTCTGTGACTGTAAGCGAGACAGCTATTGAACATTAAATGCAAGAGTTAAACACTGAAATATTAATTAAAATTTGCCTTAAAGAAATATGGAAAATCAAGGGTTGTTGCTTCACTTTATCGAAAGAATCAATATTTTAGTATTGATCTGCATATCACAAATTAAGCTACATCTTCAAGCAAGAATACCAGGGTGGTGGCCTATTCCCGAAAGCAGGTTTAAGGTGAACTCCAACACTAACAGTAGTTAGCTTTATATTCTGTTTACCAGCTGTAATACTGTATGTCTCAACAATAGCCAGCAAAATAACGCAAAAGTACTGCAAGATCTCATAAAAGGACACATTTTTTTTCCCTACCCATGTCCCCTTAGGAGCTCTGTACAGTAAGAAGCATGTGTCTTCTTACAATAACTAATTAAATAAGACAAGCATGGAATCACATATAACATTGTAATTTGAGGAACACAACAGCTCTATATACATTTCACACAATATAAAAATACTACAAGAAAAAATAGTTTAAATGACATTACAAAGTGAGCAATAAGAACAGGGAAAATAGAATACACAATATATGCATGAATGAATGCATGGTTGCTTCAGTCTTTTAACCCGCAACCTTAATCTTCTGTGGACAGGGTCTTTCTCTGAAAACTGTATAAGTTCCACTAGAGATGTTTAAAGGTGTAATAAGTGTCATTTCTGTATTTAGCACACATTCTTTCTTCTGGGCTGTCATTTCTGAATCAATGTATATCTGACAAAGACCTGAAGACTGAACTACACGGGCAGTGAAGGCCAGTATTATATAGCCATTAGCCTTTCATTTTATTTATTCATTTGCTAGTAGTACTCTATACAGAATTGTGCCTATAAATTCTGCATTGTTTCCTTCAAAAGTATAAACACACATAGTAATTATATTGTGAATAAAGAATCTAGTTAAATTTCACTCGGGTGCAGAAAACAGTTTTATTCTTATGAATAGAATATGAATACAATGAAAATAAGCTGTTTTGCTGAATAATCTATAATGGGTCTTGATAACAGTTTGTTTTAAAGGTTATTGCAGAATGCCATCCTGTATTCCTAATTACCTACCTCAACCTACAGTATTATCTAAAATGAAAAAAGTTAATTTATTCATTAAGAAATTCAGAGGCACTTGAGACCTCAAAACTGTATGTAGACAAAATCACATTAATGACGTCAATTTATCAATAGTTCCAGTGAAAAGAGTAAAACAGAAAAAACAGTAAACACACACAGCCACAATTCATTAAAAGTTGAAACATATTCCTTATAATAAATTGGTAATTTGTCATTGAAAACAACCAGTGGCCATTACAATTTTTTCAGCTAATTTTCCATAGGAAGAGCTTAGTAATAAAAACATTAACAGAAAGAAATGTCCTGAGTGCATATCAAGAGTGCAATAAGAGCATGGGGATACACATGGAAACAGCTGGAAAAATGCAGAACAAATATTTCACTTTTTCTTCTTTGCCGGAGTACGAATGGACCCTGCCACGAATAAAAATCAGACATACAGGATGGGGGAGTAGGGATGGGGGGCAGGCAGGTCACTGCGGGAGCTGGTCTTCCACGGGGCTAATTTCACAGTTTCTGCCTGCTGGCTCCAGCAGGTGTGGTGCCCCGCAGGAGGGGGAGGAAACAAATGACTGGGTGGAAGTTCTGCCACAAAAGACTTATGCTGGCTTTAGCCCTCAAAATTATCAATGGAGCTGTAGGGAAGCAACGGTCTGCTTCAAATAAGCCATAATATTCTATTCTGTTATTTTATATCTTGGACAGAAATGCCTTGAAATTCTAAACCATTGATTGGAAACAAGCAAGGGAATATTGGATGTGTGAAAAAGGCCCAAATTAAACCACCATGCTATAATAATGTGGTACAATAGATATGAATTCTGTAAATAAAAAGTGTATTAAATAGAGCACCTACTTCATGATCAAAGCAAAAGTAAACATGTGCAATCAATCTGCAACAGCTCATCTTAGATATAGCTGAATTCATCAAATCATCAAGCAAAATAATAAATAGGCACAACTGCAACTTTTGGCTATGCCAAAAGCTAATTTTATTCCTAGAGCACTGCGTAGTCTCACCGCAATTAGGCTTAATGTTAGACTTCACTGAAGGCTCTGGATGCTGTGCCAGGGGAAAACGACACAAATTAACCACCAGCTTCGTACGGTTGCTATCCAGAGAGGCATCAACAAATCCAGTTCAAAAAGGCAATTAAAAAGATGTGCACCAGTAATCCCTTTATGCATCTCAAATATGAACCCCAATGTTTTAATCCACGAGTAACTGCCCCAAATAGACTTCCACAAATTCACCTGCAGTTAGAAATGTTCCTCAGGTATGCAAAGGGGGGTGGGCCTTCAAACATCAAAGAGATGGAATAATGCATGTCAATTTGACATTTCTATTATACATACATACACACACACACACACACACACACACACACACACACACACACACACACACACACACACACACACAGAGTCAATGGGAAGTGGGGCCATCAATACCTAGACCATACAGTAACTGTCTAATATCTACATTTCATTGTTGGCTGATATGTTTGTTGAATTCACTAATAATGAACTGGCTGGATTACTACGTAGAAAGTAGCCTGCTAACTTGTAAAGTGTTGTGAAATTACCTTACTAAGGTACCTATACTTACAATTACATGGAATGTATCATTGGGTAAAATTTAAATGTCACTTCAAAAGATGCAGGACATACCACACTAGATAGAGAAAAACGGAAAACCAAATGGAAAAAAAACTGCTAGAGACCGTTTCATGTTAGAAACAGTAGCTGTGGCACACATACAATCGCTGCTGCTGCCTTTGATCATAAATAACAGAAAAGGGTGGCGAGACTGGTTACTCCAACCTTGCAGTGATAACCTGAAAAATCTGTTCTTTGTGCAGAATAAAGCACAATCTTTATTATCCACAAATTATTAATGCTCTTTCCTGTTTATTGCCTCTGTGTGTGTGCCTGTGTGTGGTGGGTCTTTGCTTTCTGCCAATGCTGCTTGCAGATCATCAGGTTTATATGAGCAGACTGATGTTCCACAAAATAACTGGAGCATGATTTACTGATCTTGAGGTCAGAAGGGGACAGGACTAGCCAGGGGTAGTACTGGGGGAATGTCCCAGTATGAGGCAGCCAGGAAAACACCCACTGCAATACAGAACGGTTCTGCTGTTGGTATCCTAATTGGCCACATAATATATACCACTATGGTATTGGGCACCCCTGCGATCTGCCACAGGAATGCATTAAAAAGTTTTTGATTTGGTAGCAAACAACAGTAATTCATTAACTTCCCCGCTTAATGTTTTATAATGGTTCTTGGGAATTGGGATGTCTGTAATTTGATAAATACTTTTCTTCGAAGTTGAGTGCTACTTTACTTGGTATTTCACACATCGCACAGTACCTGTTTATCAAGAGCAAAGTAGAATTTAACACATGTATTGACAGCGAAGCACAAACTACAGGCAGCCTGCAGGCTGATGTGACCAGCAAATAATAAAGAAAAAAAAATCAATGAGAGATGTAATTGAGTTTGCAACTTTCTCTGTGTTTAATGAAGAATTTTGGTCTTTTTCCTACTTATCTGACCAAGTCATTATCAACAAAAGTAATGTCCATCATGCTAGTTTTATACTGACATCTGAAATGGCCAAATGGATTCTGCATTTGAATTGGACTATGTGCAAGACTCTAGTCTAATGCTTTTTAAAATTAAGTTAACCATGTAATCTTACCATAATTAACACCAGGGATTACATTTCAATGCTCTGAGCCACCAAAATGAAAGGGAACACCAAAAAGTATGGCTTTAGAGACATTTACAATGTTACAGCTTTCACAGTAATCAAAATTACTTATGTGTGTAAGCTTTGCTTGAAAAATGCTTGAGTTATGTAGAAATCCTATTAAAGAAACAGTTGCTTAATGTGCTGACAGGAAAACTAACCAGAAACCACCAGTGTCACTACCTGCTAATTTAAAACCTCAAGATTCAATAAGACAAAGTACAATGGAATATGCAGGAGAAACAAACTCCTGCATAATAATACATGGCCTTCACTTAAATGACTTCTTAATCTCATCCTTCTTCCATCTTCATAAATCATATTCATCCATCCATGCTTCACTTTTCAGAACTCATGCACTGAGGTACAGAGAGCCTCAGAGGAATGGATTAATTTCCTATTTTTGCATGCAGACAGCACAAGCATATTTTGCTTATCTCTCATGCTCAAACAAACATTAAGCACTTCACAGTGACCAACGGCGGACACTGACAGTGTTTAGCTTGGGGAACCAGCTGCCGAAAGTCTCCACCATATTTGGCAATGTGGGAGAATTCAGACCTGTGCCTGTATGCTGTCTGATGGTAAGATGGCCACCTTTGATAATCCACCTTCAAGATTTAGAGGACAATCGTACAAACAAAAGCAAATGACAGAAGGGAAACAATTGTCTAAGGTGAGAGAGAAAATGAAGATCCCTCAATAAACGTCTTGGGCATTGCTTCCAGGAAGAAAACCGCTTAGAGTTTGTACTTTTCCAAAAAGGCCACGGCCTTCTTAGACCCCTCGCTGATTCTAATCTTCTTCGATAAACCATCGAACGTTCACCTCTTATATGTCTGAGAGAAGTGACATCTATCTTTCAAACTGAAACAGAAAGTGAAAACTGCAGAATGTCTGGCTGTAGATAAATAGCTGACCCATCGAAGTATCTTGTGACCATGATATTTCCTATGTAAAATTGCAAAAATACAACTGAAATCAAGGCAGTGACCAGGGAACAGAGGTAGAGTTAGGGCTCTGCTCTAGCAGGGCACAAACACTTCACGTGGGCAGGAGCACAGCTGAACATAAAAGCAGTGAGACATTTGTAATATACAGAGTGTGTTTTTCCTTTTTTATACATTCTGAAAATCTTCTGCACCTGAAAGGTTACATCTAGGCACATTCCATTGTCCACATAATACAAATATACACTGCTCAAAAAAATTAAAGGAACATTTTGAAAACACATCAGATCTCAATGGAAAGAAACATGCTGGATATCTATACTGATATGGACTAGGTAATGTGTTAGGAATGAAAGGATGCCACATTGTTTGATGGAAATGAAAATTATCAACCTACAAAGGGCTGAATTCAAAGAGACCCCGAAAATCAAAGTGAAAAATGATGCGTCAGGGTAGTCCATTTTGCTGAAATTTCATTGCAGCAACTCAAATTCATACTCAGTAGTTTGTATGCCCCCCACATGTTTGTATGCATGCCTGACAATATCAGGATATCCTCCTAATGAGACAACGGATGGTGTCCTGGGGGATCTCCTCCCAGTTCTGAACCAGGGCATCACTGAGCTCCTGGATGGTCTGAGGTGCAACCTGGCGCAGTCAGATGGATAGAAACATAATGTCCCAAAGGTGTTCTGTTGGATTTAGGTCAGGTGAGCGTGGGGGCCAGTCAGTGTTATGAATTCCTTCATACTCCAGAAACTGCCTGCATACTCTTACCACATGAGGCCAGACATTGTCGTGCACCTGGAGGAACCCAGGATCCACTGCGTCATCGTAGGGTCTGACAATGGGTCCAAGGATTTCATCCCGATACCTAATGGCAGTCAAGGTGCCGCTGTCTAGCCTGTAGAGGTCTGTGTGCCCCTCCATGGATATGCCTCCCCAAACCATCACTGACCCACCACCAAATCAGTCATGCTGAACAATGTAACAGGCAGCATAACATTCTCCACAGCTACTCCAGACCCTTCTACGTCTCACATGTGCTCAGGGTGATCCTGCTCTCATCTGTGAAAAGCACAGGGCACCAGTGGCAGACCTGCCAATTCTGGTATTCTATGGCAAATGCCAATCAAGGTCCATGGTGCCGGGCAGTAAGCTCAGGGCCCAGTAGAGGGCGTCAGGCCCTCAGGCCACCCTCATGAAGTCTGTGTCTGATTGCTTGGTCAGAGACATTCACACCAGTGGCCTGCTAGAGGTCATTTTGTACTGTAGGGCTCTGGAAGTGCTCATCCTGTTCCTCCTTGCACAAAGGAGCAGATACCGGTCCTGCTGATGGGTTAAGGACCTTTTATAACCCTGTCTAGCTCTCCTAGAGTAACTGCCTGTCTCCTGGAATCTCCTCCATGCCCTTAAGACTGTGCTGGGAGACACAGCAAACCTTCTGGCAATGGCACATATTGATGCACCATCCTGGAGCAGTTGGACTACCTGTGCAACCTCAGTGAGGTCCAGGTATCGCCTCATGCTACCAGTAGTGACACTGACCGTAGCTAAATGCATAACTAGTGAAAAAACAGTCAGAAAAGATGAAGAGGGAAAAATGTCAGTGGCCCCCACTTGTTAAACCATTCCTGTTTTGGGGGTCGTCTCATTGCTGCTCCTCTAGTTCACCTGATGTTAATTTCATTAACACCAAAGTGGCTGAAACTGATTAACAACCCCCTCTGCTACTTACCTGACCATGTCAATATCCCAGAAGTTTAACTGATTTGATGCTATACTTTGATTAAAAAGTGTTCCTTTAATTTTTTTGAGCAGTGTATATAAAATCTCTGTTGTACAGGGGACATCCGTGATAAAAAAATATTATGCAAAGTACAATTATTCTCCTAGTACAAAAGAAAACATAATTTATTGTGATGCAAGAAGATTTTAATACACTGGTAGTTCATTTGGAAAAAGTAATTTCTTGATTATAAACAATAAACAAAGATTACCAAACTCACAAAGGGCAAACCAGAAATGTACCCAGTGCTTCCAGGAGGACAGAGCATTTGGGAATACAAGCATTTCAACACCATGCTTAATATCAAATGTTATGTTATGAACTGTGTTGTTTAGATACTTGCCTAAAATTTCCAGCCTTCTCAATCATCAACCTCCCTCTGTATATTTGCACAAAATAAAATGAGGATATAAAAGACAAACAGGCTGGCAGATCCGCTCCTGCTGGTGACGCTGCCAGAGTAATTAAGTTTACTCTGTGAGTTAGTGATCACAGTGAAATGTTTTTATGACAGTTCTACTGCCGAGTAGAATAAGAAACCACAATTCAGCATGCTTTAGTAGCTTATTTCCTACT
>JAODJW010000035.1:24887396-24911348 GCA_026777045.1 Hyperopisus bebe | reverse complement strand
GCCTGTTTCAGCTTCGGAAATCAGGAGAGACTCAGCATTTAAGAGGCCTCTCCATTTCTGCTTGTGTGTGAGACATTTTCTACGACCCTCAATTCATATTTGTGTGTGAAAGCTGCGCAAAAAAAATTCAAAAGCATACTGATGAACCAGAGGAGTTTAAGAAGTATGAATTAGCAAAAATGTTTGCAATGCTGCCGATGTACCATCTTCCCTGCTTCTATGCCGCATTGGTCAAAAATGTTTGCTAAAGGATAATCAGTAAACTAACAATGTGTTTCGCAATCCTAAACGTAAGGCAATATATTTAATAATAATAAATGAATGGCACTATAATTGAATTATCCTTGTCAAGTAACTACGTGACACCATGGTTATGCTCAGTATCTACCTGACATTGACGTCTTTCACCCCATTTATTTCGCCTACCTTTGATTTCCTTATTTCAAAGAATAAGAATGAAAGCTTCCTGAAATACAGGGCCATTAAAACAGTCACATGATATTTGATTTATCTGTGGGGAGCAGAATGAACATGTAATAGGATCTAACATGTACCACTAAAACACCAATATTGTAAGAAAGGTAAATGGACCATACTGAAAAACTACCAAAAATGTACGATAGTCTTGCGAGCAGTAAAATATTATGGCAGAACTGCCATTAATAACGATTTGACTATAAATCAGGCAGGTTTTTAAAGGAGTGATAGCACTCTTCAGGTGCACACTAAGCTGTGAAATATGGGCATGGAGATAAAAGCCTGAGGAATGAAGTTTGACGAAAAAAGAAGGGGGGGGGGGGGCAAAACTATTAAAGACAAACAAAGGATAAGTTAATGACCAGAAGAAACTGAATGAATTCAGCACTGAAAACGTCCTGACATATAATGATTCATAAATATTAGGGAGTACGCATTAACTGGAAACTAAACAGAATTAAACAGAACAGTGACAACAAATTAAAAGGAACATTACAATGCTACCTGTTGAACTGATGCACTTACTAAATGACACATACGTTACAGAATCGTTAACTAACATTTGCAACAAACAGCAATGATTAAGAGGAACATTCATATACTATTCACATTTAAACTGATCAGCCCATGCTAATGTTAATCTACTTTGGTTAAACACTGATAAACAAGCTTGATGCATGTCAATTAGTCAAAGAGAGACTATTTTAGTAAAATTATCATGAGGAACCCCTGCATTGTACAATATTTTTCCCTTCTAAAAACGGCCTATTTCTTTTCCTTCTTCTTATTTGTTGTCTGCCTCTTGATAAATTGCCAGGCCCCTCTGAAAACCTTGTAATGGCGAAATGGCGGTCAGCATGGGACCACAGAAAGATTTTGCTTGCTGTATTCGTATACGATGGCAAATGTAAAAATGCTTGACTGTGCATGATCTACTCTTCACTTTCACGTTATTGAGTTTACGAAGTTAATTGGAAAAAAAATACTCCTTGCACCAAATCTTCCACCCACTCCACCCTGGATATGAGGTCCCTGCAGAAAATTATAAAGGCTCTGGAGAGGAATGTGTGCTTCATTCTTCTTGCGCTGACACTATCCAAACCGAAATTAACTACCCAAGCTCCCCCACAGAGGAAGCCCAGCATTTAGATGTTTAAGTCTCAACAGTTCAGGGACAAACCAACCAAGGAGAACACTCTTTGGAAGGGAACTTTAATGACTGGCATCCAGGCTTACTTGTAATAATGCTAAATCGACCAAAATGCAACGGATCACAAAATCTCACGGTGTAAATATGAGTCGACTGACAGCTTAAATTATCACTTGGAAAAACATAATAGGAGGGAAAGTATTTAAAATGACTGCATACTGTGGGAAATAAGTGACAGGAGTTCGGCAGAATAAGAAAAGTACACAGGCACTGTACATAAGGAGGGAAGATGCCTCAGCATTCATTTCCCCCTTGACTGCACAATTCACGTTTGCACCTGCTGGTTTATTGACAGTTCATTGGCCTGGCAGTCTTGTGAAAAGATGGCGTGCCCACATAATCAATGCCTTGTTTTGTTATAATTACACTTTACATAAAAGAAATGTTCGATGATTCCAATACTAGTAAAACATACCTTCTTAAAGGAAATATGCCCCTTGACAGCATCCTGCAACAAACCAGCACACATTCCTATTTCCCCACTAACACAGAGTGAAAAAGGAACAAGTATTTATCTGTTCCCAATACATGTGGTTCCGAGTGACTAATTAAGGTCTAATAGCTCTTCAATTAGCCAGTGAGCAATGAGGTTGTGCTGTTTACATTCTCAGCACAACCCAGGGAGAATGAATGTAATAAATCCTGAAATGGATGCCATACATTAAACATCACATCTGACTCGACTCCTTTCTCAACTTAGCAAAGGAACTATTATCATTTGGAATTCACCCATATCAACCGCCTTGAAAATAACAATGACAACCAAAAAAAATCTGAATTACAAACTTTAACAGTTACCACACTTCTTGTTATAATAAATCTGACCATATGGCTGAAATGTATACCGAACAGCTACTTTGTTATACACCTCCTGTTTCCCAGAAATGGACTGTCTGTCAGTGACAACATTACATGCTGAGACTATTATAGTGAAAGCAGGTAGGCAGCTTTTGCTTGAGTGACTTTGAATGGAGCATGGTAGTTGGCACAAGACCCCAGTATGACTATTTCAGAACCAGTCTGATTCACCATGCAAAAAACATCTGGCTAAAAGCAGCCTTTCGGTCAGACGCAGCATGTCGATCGCAGAGTGACGCCTCTGACAGTTTATTGAGCGGCTTCAGTCGGTTGAATAACAGCAGACAACAAGACTGACACTGACAGACATGTAATGTACAGTTCATCATGCCCTGTCATGGATGTGCTACACAAACTGATGACCTAACAGTTCTTCACCTGTCAAGAAAAATAAAAGAGAGTGTGATTGCAATGACCTAAAGGACACATACTAGGGGACTGGGGGGGGTGAAGAAAGCATCATCTGATGATGAACATAATGATGAATCCTGATTCCAGCTGTTTCATGCTGCTAGGAAGACTAGGATATGATGAAAACAGCACGATTCCGCTGATCCATCCTGCTGGGTGTCAGCAATGTGGGCTGATGGTGATAGTGGCATGATTGTGTGGAGTGTTTTCATGGCACAAACTGGGTTTCTCAATACAATCAAAACACAACAGGATATCTGAACATCACTGCCAGGCACATTTTCTTTAGCAGGATAAGGCTCTGTGTCCCAAGGCCTAGATTGCGCAGGCCTGCTTCTGGCATCACGGCCTGCCTGGTCAACACTTCATAGCCAGGGTGGAGGTGCTGGAGCTGCACGGTGTACAGATTCACCACCACCTAATTTGCAACAACCGTGGGAAGTAGAGGAGTCAGCGTGGGCCAATGTTCATGTGGCAATGTCCACAGTGTTGAGACCATGCCTTGACAAATTCTGGCTGCTCTGAAGGCAAAAGAGGGAGCAGCTTACAGCCCCAGTAAGTTCAGTAACCACAAAGTATTTATCACGATGCTTTAACTAATTTTTCTGCCTTTATCCAATAGTTTTTTAAAACCAGCTATATGAGGTTATATCACATATCAAATGAGTTTATGAAAAGAATTATTTACTGCATTTATGCAACACAGTATCTAAATCTAAATACACTTTTAGGTAAGTAATAACAGCTGTTTTGTATGCAGGTGTCGCAATGCCAATGAACTATAAGGTATTTCACTGTCTGTAAGCAAGGGCTAACCTAATAATATCTGAGATGAGACGGTCTTAAAGATGGCTAAAATGTCGCTATAAATCAAAATCTTGCCTACAATTTACTCCTTCTACTTTGAACAAAAGAAACCCGAAGGAACTGCTTGTTAGTAAAAAGCATATTTGACTATCTGGCTTTTTAAAGCTACTAGCCCAAACTCTGAATCCGTTGGCCTGTAGAATAATGACAAACTTTTTTGTAAAATCAATGTAATAACAGCAATATAACGGGCATGTTTGGAAGGGGGGGGGGGAAATCACAATTTTCTGTACTGACTTGTTCCATCTGTTGGTCTCTTCCATTGTCCATAACAGTTTGCTTTTATTTAGACCAAGTATACTGTGGTAAATATCATTATCATGTTTTTCGCCTTTTTGAATTTATAAGAAATAAAGCTCTGGTCTGATTTGACGTCCGTGTCATGTGGTTCTGGCCAGGTTTTTCCACAACAGTGCCCAGACTCATCAGAAGTGACGGCCATCACAGATGACAGTTTGCTGCTGACCAGGGTGAAAACTCAACACTGTGTGAGACGGACAACAGCAGGCTGACCTTACCACTGAGCAGCAGGAAAAATGCTACGTGTCATCACCCTTCAGGAGATCTCAGGTGCACAGCCCAGCTGTCAAAGGTCAAACCTACACAGCCTCACATCCTGAAAAGTACACCTGACAGCAGCATGGAAGAGTAACTGCATGCGTTCCAAAGATCTGGGCCTATCTACAGAGCACTGATACCAAATAGGTTCGGCAAAAGATCGAGCCAATTCGTTCAGGCTGTTGTCAGGACTGCAGCATTATTATCTTAAGGTATCGTCAGGTTGAAGCAACCCACGTATAATATTTTAATTAATAGCTGGCACTAAAATTGACAACTGGCACATAGACAGTGTATCAAGCACAGCCAATGTAGGGGGAAACAGTTATTCTAAAGCACTGGACCAGTGGGCCATTAGAGGGTGTGATTAGCTGGCCCAGCAGTCTCGGAGACAGCACTGGACCAGAGGGCAAGTGTTAATGTGCAGCACTTTAACAGGAAATCAAACAGAACTGCTCTCTATGGTCCCTATAATCTTTATCCATATTCTAACCCATTTAAGGTCATGTACTGGCACAAAAAAGACAAATTTCATGTTTTACGCATTTCCCCAAAGAGAAACAGCAGCACTATTCATCTCACCAGCTAATTTATTCCATGGTTCGTAATTTGGTTTAGTAACACGTAAACCTCTCAGAAAATGCTTTACAAAATCTTAAAACAAAATGGGTCCAGGCGACTGCTCCAGACAACCACAAAATGAAAGGCGCTCACATATATACTTCAAAAGTACTACCTCAGTCAAGGGGAATAAAATCTGACAGTGTCTTAAATAGCTACAGCATGGAGGGAAATACATTAATTGGGAAAATCATTAGCAATTAATCTCCTTTAATATGCACAGCATTACTCTCAATCTGTGGGGCGAGTATGAGTGTGGAATAATCTAAGCTTTATGTACCCACCCCCCAACTACTCAGGGTAAACTGCAGAAATTGTAACAGATTAGCTGTCTCCATGTAAACTGTCCACGGAAAGTTGTGTTTAGTCCTTCAGTGCCTTCACCAGCGCAGAAATGCCATTTGTCACCCTGGGTGAAGGGTGCAAAATTCTGCTGATGCTTTATTGGAAGCGAAGCCAGTTTCAGGTATGAAATAACAGCAATCCCTGTGATCACATACAAGATCCATTAATCTTATAGCTTTGAAGGCGGCCAAGGCAAAACAGATAGATAGAGCACTAGTCTCAGAATAGTACTGACTCTAATTTGCTGAGCACATAAGTTGAGAACCTCACCAGAAAAAAAAAATTAATGGATGCCTGTGGACAGACTCCTGTATTTTAGAGTTGAGTAATGTTGTTCTTCCCACTTGTTAAAAGCATTAGGGATTAATACAAAGAGAGCAAGTCAGGAAAGTCCTCAGCTTGCATACTCAGTGTTCAGCATTAGGTGGCTCCTCTCAGCCTCCTCATCACTGGCCAGTAGGGGGCAGTTCCATTAGTCAGGTCACTGTGGTCCTTTATTCCTGTCCTTATGGTGAGAAGTGAGAGGTTGGGAAAACTGTCCGGACATGCCACCCACGTCACTCTCTCTGAATACAGAGCACCCTGTCTGCTTGGTAAAGGAGCAAACAGTACCTAGAACATTACCTATCCAGCTGGGGCACCACTTAAGTACAATGTTCTGAAAGCTTAGTATCAGCACATTACACCTCTGATTAGCTACTCCATGGCTGGAAACAACAGGCACACAACAGACAGGAGGTGGACATTTTCCAGCTGTCCTACACTTTGTACCAGAGCTGAAGGGAAAAATATCTAATCGTGATTTTTCTGACAGATATTACAATAGGATCTGTGATACAATTTTTTAGAAGTTAGGCTTCAATTAAATATTGTGTGTCTAACAGATTTAAAACGTATGAAATAGCATTACCATGAGATACCATCAAAATATTAACTGGCCCATACTCTAATGCAAGGATACAAATTGGTTCCAATATGTATTTATTACTTTTTTAAATTAGCACAGAACACTCAAACATAAACAATGATCACAGAAGCTATGACTATGTTAAGTTAAAATAATAAATTTAAACAAAGAGCTGCTTGGAATCGCGATTTTGATTTGAAATCAATAAATAGTTCAGCCCTACTTTGTAGCAACTATGACTCGATAATATGACTATCATTTGAATATTTTCAAAATATGAGCTCAGCTGGAGTGAGAGAGACTGAACGCCACCTCCAGAATGCAGGACTTTCTCATGCCCTGGACACACAAACGTGACCTTGGATTGCACAAGGCTGAGTGAAGGAATACAACTGCGCAAGTCCAATTTGTAAGGGGTGGGAACCAGAACACAGAAGAGTCCATGTTTTTCCACACCTTTTTATTCACTCAGTGATTCAAAGCTATTAAGTCATCTTTGATTACATCATAGAAAGGGTGCACCATAATTCTTTGGCAGGGTCACTTGTTTAGTTGGAAATCAGGGTATGAATTAATGGAGGTCGAAGGTCCAAGAAACCTAGCAAGAATATCTTTTAAACAACGGTGCCTCCTAATTCCTCACAAAGTATCTAATATTTTCATTATATTAATAGATACTTTAATATTTATCTATGGCAGAATGCATTGTTTTCATGGTATTGATTTACCATTTTTTTAATGTTAAAAGTGACGAAGAAGAAGTGCTCTGAAGAGATGAAAAAGGAACCTCTCCTGCTAAATCATGACTGAGTATATGCATCTGTTCCTTAGCATTCCTTTTTTGTTTTGTTTTCCTCCAATCTCTTGCTGGAAAGTAGCTTTGGCACAGCAGTCTGCAGAAGCACTGGAGGAGTTGCTCAGAGACACTGAACGTATGATAAAAAGCCTACAGACAAAATCACAACTGCCATTTCAGAGCAAGGAGACTTGAAAGTGGAAAGCTGTCACAAAGTCCCAGGTGACAAGGGGTAAAACACTGATTGTGTTCCTTAGCCTGTTTGGCTGCAGGGACGTCGAGCACACACAAAAAGCATTTATTCAAATTTCTGCACACATGATCTCCAAACACTTCAAGCAGAGAAACCATGTGGGTACTCCTGTAAGAAGTTGTAAAGAATGCTCCTTAAGGAAGCCTTGTGTCACTTGTGTTTCCTAATGTTCTGACATCCTACAGGGTGACACTTCCAATAGTGCACAGATCTTGCTTTGCTTACTGACATGATTGTTCATCATGCCCCTGAAGTGAACACCAATCCCCAGCAGTGTTTAACAAACCGGAGGGAGCCAGTCTGATTTAGTGAGATCTGATTGGTTGTTCTTTAAGCACCATCAAATCAAACATGCAGTAGAAATTTGACTGTGTATCATTTTTAATTTAAATAATGATACAAATATTCATACTCATTTCAGTTTTTGGATGAATTTACCCCTGGTTTTCAGTCATAAACTTGAGTAAAATTAACGCTGCACACCCTTCAATCGGTTATCTAACACATAATCATACTGTACATATTCCTCTGTTACACACATGCACGTCTCTCCCACAACCAATAAACACACGTCACATTACAAAGGATTTAATGTGCATAAGAATTCTCTGTACTGAAAACCATGCTCGACAAAGCAAGTGTATTTTATATTTCACAAACTGAATTGTCAGCCAACGTTTCCAATTGAATAAAATTGGTGCTGATCAACATATGTGGGAAGATTTCAATGCCCCAGTCTAACGGGAGAAATTCCAGTCTAAAATTATCGGCATTTATAATTTAAAAACACAGATAGGTACGCTACATGAAGAATGACATTGAGGCAATGGATTTATACAATATTTAAATGAAAAGTAGGCTATTTGAAATAATTAAGTCCTGCCGATAGACTTCCGTGCATGATATAAACAAACAACTAAATAAACAAACAAATATTACACAAGTCTACGCTGCAACATGTAAACAATTTATTTCGGCATCAGGTCTACGAATTCTCAGGTAAGATAAAACAAAATAAAAACTATTTGCAAACAAACCAAAAAATACATGTAGGCTTATCTGGCTATAACATTTTAATTACGGCGTGCTACTGTTGACTGTGGAATCAATTTCCATTCACTATAGGCCACGGCATCAGCGTTCTCCTTCAGATCTCAGATTCATGTATCACAGAATCGTCATCGTCATTAGACCTGCTTGGTTTCAGAAAATGGTTTTTAAGATTTGCTTATTTGGCCAAGTCTGATTTATATATAATGATGGAACCAAATTAAACTGTAGTGATTCTATATAAAATGGAGAAATGCTGACGTGTTATATACAGCCGTACTATGTAATTCAAATTTCTTAAGTATTTATTTTAAGTATAAAATTTCTTATTTTAACGGTTAAAATATCAGCACAGATGTACAATGTGTAATAGTGTAACAACGTGCAGCATTCAGCTCTTAGATGCTTATACTGCATTTTCACTCCTGAACTGCATGGTGATAAATCATTGCTTCCAAAAAACCAGTCATTGTCCTTGTGCTGCACCTTGATGCATATCGAATCTCTTCACAAACCTAAGAGGATCACATACAAACCCCTGACCTCACTCTTGTGTTATCTGTATGTGTACGAATCTCTACAATCCAGGCAAATGCATAGGTTCCATAAAAATGCATTTAATTTCAAGACTCCAATGCAGTATGTTTTACCTTCATTATACAAAATCTCTGCTATGATCCTCACCTTCCTGTGACCAAACCTTTCCCTGCCTCTCACTTTGAGAGAAACAGGCCATTGCCTTTAAGGCGTCCTGTCGCTTTTTCTTTGTGTGCTGATGCACTAGCCTTGTAGGATCTGGAACTATAGTTCAATGAAGCAATCAAATACCTGCCAATATCCTACGCAGATGAGACGTGATTGACAAAGCTTGCCTACCTTGAGCTTTCATCTGACGGGAAATATGGTGCCAAGTTCTGCTGTTACTGACATTTGACATAAATCAGCTGCAATTTCATCAGTCAGAGAGAGGCTGTCAGTCTTCCTCACGCCATCTGTTTTTGCTTAATGCTCAAAGTTTTGCATTGTGCACTTAAGACCTATGAGCAACACCTGATCTTTATATAAGCACAGCATTCCTTCATTGTTCACTCCTTAATAAACAGGACACATTAGCTACTGAGAAATTCCTGAGAAACAAGGGTCATGGTCTTTGATGTTCCCATTTCTATATGCAAATATAACTTTACAGGAAACATTACCTGGTGAAACTTTTTTAACTACCTGAAGATATTCTTGAATCTGTAGACATTCTTTTAATACCTTATGGGAAAAAGCATATAACAAGTCAATAATAATAATTATTTAGTACATACTAAGATACTGAATGCTGAACAATCAGCAAATAACACAAAAGCAAAATATCACATACTTATGATTATTCACACGCTTTGTAAGAGCTATCACAAAAAATAAATTATCCTAAAATAATCTTGTGTCTTCTGTGTGCTAGATTTAACACACACATGCTTTGGTTTGCTATGCTACAACTACAAAATCACAATGTTGCTATTAAGCTACAGTATAAGGACATCAGTAGTTTTTCTCCCTCATAAATCAGTTTTTTGGGTCAAGGAATCAGGACAGGATTAGCAATAAATGATGGTTAAACGACAGGAGTGAGGCCAGAGAGCCTATATAGGTTGACAATGTGTTCCATTTCATTTGCACATAAAACAGTATGTTCGACCTGGGTTTTCCCCCATTTTTCCCATTCTCACACTGCCAGGAAAAGATCAGAGAGAGGGCACTCTCCATGATCTATTTTCAGTGCTCATCATCTCCCATTTTAAACATGAAAGTCAAACAATTAGCCTTTAAAAGAGTTCTGGTGAAGAATACTGTTTTTCCTGTTCCTCTGCTTCCTCACTTGTTCTATATGCTCAAATAAAGACTTAAGAACTAGGTTTTCAGTCAGCATGATCATGAGATTTCACTCATGATAGTCCAGTTCAGCAGCGACAAGCTAAGTTATGCAACTTCATAAGCCCTATATCCCCAATATTCATTTGAAAACCACTTTACAGTCTTTATGGCACATGGTGAGATCCTTACAGATACAACCAAACTGTAGCAGCAGAAAAAATGCATGAGTAAAAGGGATCTGGACTACAGGCTTACAGTACACACACTCATCTGGATTACTTCACAATCTTGTCATTCAAATTTTGTTTTGAGCAACATCAAAAGGTCACATTGCTAAGTATAAGGCTGTTGCACCTTTAACCTTTTCTATAACTTGCACGGGAAATGAAAAAAAAAGACACCAATAACCAAAGCATAATACAATGTAACAATATGAGGACCTACTTTTCCATTATTCACTGCACAGATACTGGTGCATCATCTAAAAAGATTATCTGCAAGGGTGCTTCACAGCATGTCCTGCATTATTACAAGGATTTTAGTCGATTCGTTTTACTTCATTAATTTTTGCCACCCAAAGAAACTTTGATTATCTAAGTTTACTTTTCATGACAGGGCAGTTTCTGTTTGGGCCGTTCGGAGAAGACTGGGACTTATGCCGCTTAATGGTTCCCAGTAGAGCTGTAGGCCATTTGCCTATTTTCTCATTTGTCTCTAACGATGAAATAAACAGAAAATAATCATTTCCTACTTCCAAATGGGAAACTTATTAACGCAGATATTATTGTTTAAGAAAATTGTATATTATACCTGTGGGTTCTGCCTGGTACTTCAGCTGTACAATTTCTTACCCCCATTGCTTATTTAAACAGCTACACTTACATCCATGTTCTAGGAACGAAAGTCCATTAGCCTATATCTCCCAACGCACACAGATATGTAATTGGGGAACGGAATTTAATAAACAGTAACCACAATCACTTGATAATGAAAGCACTCAGTGTCCAGCACATATAATTTACTGTGACACTAAATTTGGCATGGGGAAACCTTCCCCTGGACAAATGCTATGGGTTCAGTATAGAGTCAGTCAGTCAGAGTCTGAATATAAAGTGGCAGCTAACTTTTGATGGTTCACATGATATGAATAAATAAAATGCACTTTAGAGTTTTTGGACAAATGGGAAAATGAAATTGTATTATCTTTAAAGAAACCCATTTATTGGTATACTGCACTTGTTTACATTAATTATTTACTAATGATATTTAAGCCATGTTACTTATTAATAAGTTCTTCTGTGAAATATACACCTCCCGTTAATTTGCAGGTGAGCCCTCAGCAACGTAAACACGGGCCAGGAGCACACTAGCTGCCTTTCCTAGACATTCGGACATGATGCCAGGAAGCAGGAAGGCAAGCTTGGGGGATAGGACAAACTAGCAGAGATCTGCTTAAAACCTGTCTCAGAGGGATCTGCTGTCAGCCAGCACAGTCTCTCATCCGGCCTGCCTTTTGCACAGGTGTGATGGCACTGCCGTCCTCGGGAGCGTCGGGTCAGCGGTTAGTGCAGAACAGCCTGTGGCCAGCGCTGACATTGAATAAGCTCCATTTACGCGCACTGACTGTACCTGCTCACGCAACATTGGCTAAGGAGGAAAGGGGGGCACAATGGCCACTCAAGCCATTTTATACTCCTCTGCACGTCCAGCTCTTTTGAACCTGCCATTGACTTTACCAGAAGCCGTCACCATGGAAACAAAGAATTGCAAAAAAAAAAAAAAAGGTTTTGAACCATTACATTGATCTCAGATGACCCACATAATAAATAATTTGAATGCTATTTAAGTATGGCTATTGCCATACCTTGTTATGTTTCACTTTATTTAATAGCACTGTAAACTCGTTTTCTGCATGTGCAAATGATCAACAACAGTGTTTCAGTATGCATTTCTTTCACCATATCCTTTCCATGATCCCAAGTCACTGCCATTATCATATTCAGTCAAATCTTTCCCTCACCTGACTACAGATAATGCCGATTTTGATTCGGCGTAAAAACTCATCTGATGCCCGTAACAGGTGTGGAGGTTCTTTGAATAATTCACACTGAAAGGAAATGCAGTAAATCTTGTTTCTCTCAGAAAAGGCAAGGCAGTCGCAGAGATAAGATTAGTGTGCAGAAAGCGGGAGGGGACAGATCACCCCATCATGCAAAGATAAGCCGAGCATAAAATTCAATTAAAGCAACTACAGATTATTAATCTCAGAAAAGTAGCTCCGACAATGTTAACTTGCTTTATCCTGGACAGAAATAAATACAAACTTCAAACTGCTTTCAGAATTCAGAGTGTTTGTGTCTGTGCTGTGCTGTGAAAGGGGAGATCAACCATGTCATGCGGGTGCTATGCAATGGTACCAAGCTACTTATCTGTGATGCCAACAGCTTCATGCCAATTCTATAAAAACAAAATATAACTATGCAATTCATAGATCATGCTTATCACTTCACAAACTGTTCTGTAGATAAATTCTGTCCACAGAGTTATACAACTATTAAACAGAAACTGGTGTGGAATCAATAGGCAGAGGAATCAGGTGATCTGCACGCCTGAAGCCTGGTTTCGGTTTGTGAAAAGACCCACTGCAATTCTCCTTTGCAGCTCATCTCTCTGAGCTCACCTTCCATTATGTACAGATGCCCACTTCACTCCACCCAGGCATCCGCTGACTCTCATCTGCTCAGATATTATACATTCATAGCTATGCTATGTTTGTTTTTCCAGCTGAAAAATGGCAGTGGCACATGTCAAGTGTGACTCTTTAGACCGGAATCAACTCCAAAATTCCAGATCATTTCCATTGACTTTCATGGCATCTATCACTATAAAATTAACCATCACATCAGTCCTACACTGTATCATCACTGAAAACCTGTAAAGCATAATACAGGACTAAAATAGCTTAACTTGGTTTCTTTAGTTTTTAGAAAATATAGTATGGAATGTAAGCTTTCATGAATTCACTTTTTTGTCCATGCAGGCAATGGCTGTTTTTAAAGATGACCTCCACCACACTTTTTACCAAGGTGGCTATGGAGACCGATATTTGATGGACATGAACTAACGTGACAGTGAGGAACTGCAAACTGTTCCTTCAGCTAAGGATTATGTTAAAACCAATATGACAGAAGCATGTCAACCCATTTCTGGAAATTAGAGGCACATACCAATACCAGTACTAGACTGGCAACTCTGCAGATTCATGACCTATTTCATGTTAACAGTAATTTGTTCAACATGAACAGCAATGATGAAAATCCAAAAGGAATCCCATATAAAATGCAAGGCCAATTATGTTGAGCAAAGAGAAGGCTTTTTCTACAAAGGTGATAATAGCTTTTTCATGTCTTTAATGAGGCGTATTTGGAACGCCTGAAGGATTTCTGCAAACTGATATAATCACCAGTACAAAGAGAGGTGTTTCAGATAGAGAACCACTTGCTTTAACTCCACCTATTTTACCCAATAGCATCCAGCAAATTCTGGCCTGTGATCAAAATAGTTTTGACTACTGTCCTTAATTGGTTATTAGTAAATACTTCCCCTAAAATTATTTATAACTAAACATACAGACTCAAGTATTGGGTTAGATATGTAAAACCATATCCAATTATTTAAGGTGGGATATAATAATATATTACCTATAGCCATGTTCTTCAACTTGAGTAGTAGATATCTGTTTCTATAGAACCATGTACCAATGCTCATTAGTCTCAGGCTTTGCAGAAATCAGCAAAAATAACACTGTCTAAGGTACTGTAAAGCAAAATTAATACTCAGTAATTCTCCTGGGTTAGACTTAATTAGATCGCCATCGCAATAATATCCTGCTCTATTTCTACATTTCAAGGCACCATTTCAATTTGGTAGCAACAGGTCAAACATCCTGTGCATAATTTTTTTTTTCTTGTGGAACATTAAAACTGGCAAGAGCACAAAACAGACAAAAACCTCCTGATTGGTCACGTATAAGTCACCAAGCCCTAGGTCATTAAATTCCGAGTTTCATGCTGAAAACATACTCACTCCCGTTCTCCATTAAAAGTGCCTGGCATTACACTGCATTTCACTTTAATTTAATTCTGCTTCATGCAACTTCTCTGCTATAACAGTCCTTTAAAAGTGAACAGAAGTTTGCAGTAATAATCTGTCACACTAATGAAAAGCACACAGGCCTACGTGATGTGTGGAAGATGTATTGTAGAAAAATACAAATATATCAAAAGTTTTGACAGTCAAACTTTGAGAACAATGACATGTCGCATCAATTAAAACAGTTTGGAAGACAGATGCTGATTCCCCATTTAGGCTGTGAATTGTACACAGACCCAATGACAGGTTCTGCTGCAAAATCAGCTCCTATAGTATATCCCACATTATAGACAATGCATATATTTGGACTGTGCGATATGACGATATATACCGGGTGATGAAATAACAATGTCTATCATTTCATATTATTTCTTGGTGTCGCAAAATACACTGTACGGCAACTTTTTTCATCATTTGGATGACAATTCTGTGAGGTTACACACCACCACATGGGATGTGGCACTTGTACAGAAGTATTTATTGGACTTTATTATTTGTAATCCACAAATATGTACCATGATCCACAGATTAACTATCCAGAAAAATCTATATTTTTTCATTCGTGCCGTGTAAAATTATATCCACAAAAGCAGACAGTAATTTTTACATGTAAAATGTGTTTTGCACATTTGTGGATCATGTCCTGTCTATTTGAGGATGGCATTACATTTGTGACTTCCCTCTCTTTTTTTGAAATATTTTTTTTGTTTAGTCACATTGCTTTTGCAATCCCACTACACTTGCTCACTTACCTGTAATTAAACCCCATATTCCCCGATACCCTAACGTCTGCACCTGTGTCTCCGTTCCATACCTGCTCAGCACAACACTATTATAATTAAACGTATTAATGGTTTATTATTAATATTAAAATAATTAATAAGAAATCTTTATTTTAAAATGCATTTTATTATATAATAATATTTACTGTTACTGTCTATCATTGTCTAAATGTATTTTTACTGTCTAAATATAGGTATTCAGTTAATGTAAACATGCACGGTGCTATCACAGCTAATGCGAGGCTGAGTGTGAAGCTTTACCCTTTGTTTCCGCTGAGAGACATGCTGTGTGACTCATTTCCCCGCTTGTACAAGTTATCTTAGGTCGGTGTTCACGGTTTGACTACGGAGATTCAGATCGAGCTCTGGGTAATTATTTTTCGAACTGGTTGGTTCGACTTTTAAGAAATTCTAGAAGTTCTAATGAGTTCAAGAACTAAGGTACCCCCAAATCAAATCAAAAAACTTTATTTGTCCCCGAGGGGCAATTTGAGGCACGTAGAGCAGTGTTGCACAGACACAGAACCAGACATTAAAGAAATAGAACAAATAAATAAAAATAAGAAATTAGTAAGAATAATAAAATAATAGTAATAATAATAATAAAATAATATTTCACAGTACTTTAACAGAAAAACCGGTGTAATACTACATTTAATTTCATGATGTCAGTGCGTTCACCTCGACGTTGTATGTCAATTTTTGGTTTTGACCGAACGCAACATGGTGAGCTAATTTGAAATTGCCCGGGGTTGGTTCCGGTCTGCACTGACTGTTCCCGTGATGGGCTCCAGTACCCCCGCCCCGCCACCACAACCCCAGTTGGGATTAAGCGGTTTGAGAAAATGGATGGACACACCGCCCGATCTTAAATTGGCAGTGCTGCAGCATTTTAGCTTTTCAGTATTCACAAAAACTGCATGCAAACATTGTAAAAGACTGATAACATACACAAATAGCACATTGAACATACTTCAGCATGTTCACCGGCACCACAGTGAGCTGAGCTAAGATTATTAAAAGGGCAAACCACGCTAAAAAGCTGCACATGCAAGCCTTTGTTTATTTATTTGAAGATTTTATTTATTTATTTAGATTTGGGATTTCTTAAAAAGCATTTTATTCAATTTCAGTTGCACTGTTGAGAAGAGCACAGTTTAGAAAAATAAAGGAATATTTTTAAATAAATTTGTCTGCAGCTCATTCTGCTAAAAAAATCATGAGAAAATCATATCGTGAACTCAGAATCGTGAATCATACTGAATTGTGGGTTAAGTGTATCATCACATCCCTAATTACAAACACCAAAAGATATTACAGTCGGAAAACTGCATATAAAAGCTAACTGTATCGCAATGTTGGAGATCTACCATACATCATCTCTCTCTCACTCTCTCTCACACACACACACTCACACTCACACTCAAACACGTACACTGACACACAGGTTTTTAATTATATCTTTCCGGGGACTATCCATGTATTTCTATGGGGAAAACTCTAATCCCAACATGACGACCTTAACCCCTACCCAGCCCTAACCTTAACCATAAGTAACCAAACAAAATATGATACTTTTTTTTTGATTGCATTCACAGATCTTTGTGGGGACCTGAAAAATGGTCTCGACAAATTCAAATTAACAGGTTTTTAATCACATTGAGGGGTACATTTGGTCCCAACAATGTAAAATAAACATTACCCACACACACACTGAACATGCCTATTTTTCGATCAATTTAACTAAGAAAAAAACAACAAACAAACAATCTAATCTAGGCACAAAGTTATGGAATGGCAATCACCCAGTAATGTTTGATGTAAACTATACTAAACATTCCAAAGGCGGATTGCACAGATAGCAATGGAGGGTTTATCTTTTCTTTCAAAATGCTGCTATACCAAACTGTCACCACATGATCCAGAAACACCTGCCGAAACAATTTTGAGTGCAGGCACTGTGACAGGGACAAATAATAACAGTGCAATAACACCTACATTTATCCAAGTTGCGGTCTCTCAACTCCAATGAAAATCATGCTGACAGAGCTGTCTGCTAATAAGCCTGTGCTTTTCTGTGTGCTTAGCTGTGCCCCATGCCTCTCTCACCTGTAATTCTGTCCCTGCCCTCACAATCTGTGCTTAATTGTGTCCCTCTGCTCCTGATGTATGGTTCACTGTGCCCCTGTCCACGTTATTGCGTGTTAAAAGGTGTCCCTGTGCTTCCATTGCATGGTTAACATACTGTCCTCAAATTGTATGCTTAACTGCATCCCTGTACTTACATGGCAGAACTTATTTCTCAGACATGCATTTCTTTATTCTTAAAGAGGTGACAAGGCAACACTAGCCTAAAGAACTATTGAAGTATGAATTGCACAGTGCAGTAATGCTTTTGCTCACTATAGATGGCTCCTCCAAGTCCTTTACAGTCTTATTTCACTTGCAACAAACTAACAACGCCATTTTCCAAAATTCATTCCAATCACTGTTGTGTGGCAGAAGTTTTTGGGAGCTTAAAGGTCACATATCTAATTCCTGCCATACAGTAACAAGAGCAAGTCCTGACATAAGTCTTGTAAAAGGCCAGAAAGTCAACTAGTAATATAGAGTATTTTCTACCTCCGCTTGCTATATTTAAATGCCTACTAATGCAAACTTCTTCCGGTGTACAAATGCAGCCATTAAAAGTTATTATACCACAGCGCTGCTGAATTCTCAAATCTGGTTTGTCAGAAAGATGGCAATTAATTTTCTATAACTGCCAGTCAGGTGAATGATAGTAGTAAATCAATGTGCTATTCAAATCAGTATGTGTATTTAATAGTAGTTCTACTAATAACTGCATTTTTGGGACTTAAATCTAAAATACCATCCTCAGGTACAAACATGGTAGGCAAATGTGTAATAGGCGAGGAACAAGGGGGTGAAATGCAGCCCAAATTGTGCATTACATGCTGTCAAAGGCAGGGGTAACCGCCTGCCGCTGCATGCCGCTCTTAAAAAAAGTTTAAAAAAAAAAAAAAAAAAAAAACACAATGAATGACTGCTTCTGCACTGACCCTTACTTATTGCAATAAATGGTGCTTTTTGGATGAAAATATAGAAAAGAGGTTTGAAATGTCTTTTACATGAAGCATTTGTGCTTTCTTTGCTTTACTCACTCCGTTATTTGGGTGAAGCACTGTACTTTTTGAGAAGTATTTTCATTGTAATGAAATCAATTTCTGGAAGATCTATTCTAGGAAATGCCTTTTACACTTTCAAAATCTGCATCTAAAAACGATATAAAAGATTTTATTGGAAAAAGAACACTCTGTGAGACCCCCCACACCAATGTAAAGGCCACAAATGAAGATAATATCAAAATGGCACCACTGATGGGTTACAATAAAGCTGAGTACTATTGTATTGCTCTTGTGATTTCCACTTGGACTACAAGATGAAACTAACCGATATAGGCCATTACATTAATATTAAAGCTTTCATTAGTAATATCTGGCAATAATTACAGTATTTCAAATGCAGATCCTGTAAGAGACTTACCTTTTTAAGGGAGGCTATGAAGGACAGAGAAGAACCTTGGAGATTAGTTACTCACAGATAAAAGCCACTTATCCAATTAAGAAAGCAAATACAGCAAAATAATAAATACATAAATAAAAATCACAATTGTGTTTTCCTGAGCATTAAATAAATCAAGGTGCAATTCATGCTGGTTTGGATGCAAAATTTGTTCACAGGCAAAGAATGGTTATTGGCGATAATGTGCAGTGCTAAACATATATTAAAAAAAATATACAGTGGCTGGTGTGAAAGATGTACCGTAACTGTACATGCATTGATGCATGATTAGAAAGCCAAGCAGGCCTACAGCTAAAATGTAAAACCCACAGCTTGATTAGTTTAGTTTTCCTAGAGGCAGCAGCATTAGTTAGCCCAGCAACCATCCTCTAGAAATCGTCCTCCCTTCTGAGATGCTACCCAGGAACTTGAATACACTGTGGCCTTCATTTATTTTTGCTGTCGGACATCCGAGTGCAACCTACAATGACAGTCCTGTCATTGTGATGGATCATATATATTCTCCAACTTAATATTAGACATCCCAGAATTCCTCACTAGTCATACCAGAATAGAATGTTTCTCTTGCTATCAGAGCTATCCTTGATGTAGGCTGATAAATGTACACAAATGTATTAATATACACTACACTGGAGGGTTCTGCAGTAAAGGCAATAACTGGAATAACATTATGAATAATTTTCTCAGTTTCTCAAGCGAGTGGAATATGGTGTCCCCATTGACACAAAAAGTGCTGCTGCTCATCTACTGCTAATGAAACTGTTATAGTTTATATATCATTAACGAAAGCAAGGAAATTAAATTTAGAATTGTTACTCAAGCAATATATATTCTTGCATGACGATACGCTATGTAACAGTTTGGCCTCCATTTTCTAAGTATATTGTATTAAGCTGTATTTATTAAGATCAGTTACGTTTTACAGGTACTGTTGGAGTGAAAATCTTTTCATTATAAGGAAGCACTCAGTATCCACGGTACATTGATGTTAATCATCCATAGTACAACATTTGAATTCTGCTGTACATGCTGAAGCAAAGAATGAAAATGTAATTCTTTCTCCCGGCTGCCACCGTTATTGTGAAGCAATGGCTGTCATCTGTAAGATTATTTAAATTTATGTGGCAAACATGAGTCAAACTGAAATATTAAATAATCTTGATTGCTGGGGGGGGGTTAGTCGTCAGCATGAGCAATATTCAAGAAAATATACAGCAGGCAAACAGCATGCAAGCAAGGCTGGGTTAGTGGCTATTCAGTGGAAGCAGAATGTGTTAGATGGTGAATGTTCACCTGTTTAAATTAAATACACATTCGGTCAATTTTACCATGGTTACAAGACTTCAGAATAAGCCTCTGAGAAGTTGGACTGAGACTTTGCCGGGGATCTGTAAAAATCATTGAACAAAAGATATAACAATCAAGTAATGTGTTTTTCTTACAGTGCATTGAACCTTTTTTGCAAGCACTTTCAAGTTGAACTGCATACATTAACGCTGACACACAAGACTTTTGATAATGACTAAAAATAGCGGGCCATTAAGAGTGACTACGGAGGCCAAGCAACTGAAACATACATGTGTGTCTGGTCAGTGGACTGCTGCTTCACATCCTCAGTTAAAACTAGGACTGACACTAGCCAAATGAAGTATTCATGTGACATTTGTTATAATTGTTGGGGTGTTACAACAGCCGCTGGGGACCGTTGCTATTCACAATGAAGCACATACTTCACACAATGTAAAGGAGAGGCAAGCATGTTGATCAAAAGAGTGGATGAGAGCGGAGGACTCACCTCTTGGCCTGGGTGCTCTCTTCCGCCTGTCCCTGAATGCAGCTCCAGACTGCAGGGCCTCCAGCAGGCTATCCATCACTCCCGTCTCATCATTTTCTACAGGGGTAGAAAACAAGTTCAGGAAAAAAATTATACAGAAGTATATGGAAATTTGATTTGTCATTATAGTGTTCTTTCAAAATTTCTATATGTTGAAATCTAATGTTAGAATACACAGTCACTCTAAATATAAAAAGGCCCACGACTGTATCTCAAATTCGAATCCAGTTTTGGATGAGAACTCTGTTTTTGCGCATGTGGTGACAATCCAATAAAGTGAATTGAATTTCGACCGAGTAACCTTGGGCCATTGCATTGTACACAGAAAAGTCTTGTGTCCTTACAAGGTCAATATGCCTGCATTCAGGTCTGACTCCTCTCAGACTCCCACTGTATTACCTTAATGTCCCTTTTTGCTTTTAGGAATGAGATTCACACAAGAAATGCATTTTCATGGGGCACAGCAAATCAATAAATTAGAATATCCATTCCTGCAACTTTTTTTTGCCAATAGCAAAGCCTCAGTATTACAAGTAAAACTGTATAAACTGCTTGATCAAAAAACAAACAGAACAATACCTGCATGGTTAAAAGTTAGTGAAAGGAAAAAAAGGAATTCGAGTTACTCTTTTACCTTAAGGCAAGTTGTTTCTTTAGTTTCAGAGTAAATGAGTAAATTGGTGGTTGTTATTACAACCGTACACAAGTTATTACTCTCTGCAACCCAGACCAGGATAAGAGGTTAGAAGATGGATGGATCCACCTCCAGGATGAACCATCTCTTAGGTTTATTCACTGGAATGATAAGCCCCACTGTCAACAGACTATTGTGCTGAGTGTGACATTGTTAAGACACTACAAAAATCCCCATTTCCTTGAATGGAGAGAAAATCAATGACTGACAATACTATAGATCAGTTGTTTCTTTTACATTGTGAAGCTATTGCAATATAACACATAATAAGGAAAAAAAAGTGATTTAGCACACACTTGGCAGTGTCCCAAGAGCAATAAATACTTAAATGTAATCTAGATGTTTTTAGACAATGTCATTGCTGAAAAAAATGCAAATACTGGTATCAGAAACATTCATATAATTTCTGCGAGTATCTTTATGACAGACAAAAGATATTTGTACAAGTTAGATTTATACAATGTTAGGGTAGTATGTCCTGATTCACATGACAATCACAGATAATGTCACTACTCAATACTCATATTAATACTTTTCCCTATTACTCATCACAGAAAAATGCAGCCCTTTAGCTCAATGTGATATAGTTTCGTAATTTGCAAGTTGTTGTCTAAAGTGTGACCAATGCTCCTTTTCTATATAAACAAATGAAGGTGGTAAACCAGAAGACATACACAAGCCTGCATGCAAGTTGTGCCACCTCACAATACTGACAAAGGGGGCAAACGCCACATATTTAGCTAAACAAATAAAGGACTGACATGCGACACAATAGAAAATGTTTCAAGAGATAGGTAACTTATTTTTGAATTAATAAACTATTAATCTGTATGAGCCTGTTACACGTAAAGCGGAGATCTGACATGCATTTTTTCTATTGTTTAAAACATATAATGTTCCACATTAACACACTGGTCTGCAATTATTTTTACCCATGGGCTGTGATCGGCTCAATATGACATTGCGTGGTCATGCTCATAAGTGTTGATCATTTGGAAACAAACTTTTCCAATCAAACAATTGGTAGAAGCGTTTATGCTTTGAGACACAAGGCATGTAAAAGTAATGTACAGTAATATTAATATGGTATGCACTTACACCAACAATTATCATTTATGATTTTATGTGATGTTAAGTTTTTCTGTGATTTTTTTAAATGTGAATTTATCTTTTCTTTTATTGTATTGATTGAAGTTTAAAAATTTGGTATCAGGACAAAACTAACATACTAATGCTGGAATATGCAATGCTTGACGAAGTACTTAGCATAGAGAATCAAGGAAATATGTAGTAAAATGGAAATAAGAAAAAAAAATAAGTGAACCCCCTTTTGCCTGGAGTAAACCAGGGAGATCAGTAGAATGCCACAGGGAAATAATTTTGCATCAAGTTAATTAAAGATACGTTATTTAGGGAAGGTATTTTGGCACTGAGGAAACCTGGTCAGTTTGGGACATGATCATGGGGGCGTAACTCAACAGAGATCTAAGATCACCTGGAAGAAATACATATTTTATGTCACTGCTGTCACAAGTTATTCCTTGAAAGGTGTCTTTCTTTAACACACACATATATTGTTTTTGTTAAATAAAACAGTTTAGTTAAAAGTAATGTCAAGTGATTTCTTGTGCATAGCAATATCTTGAAATTCTGCAATGATTCTAAGATTTTCTTAAGATTCAGAAAACATCAGCTATGCTAGTACTTTATCATTTCCATCAATTAAAAAAATAGATTTTAACAAGTATAACACGATCATTTTGACAAGTTTTAACAAGTATACCTCTGGTTCATAATTATTTTCCTATGGAAAGCATTGACTTTTGAAAAGATACAAGAAAGATGCATTTTGTTCCTCACTGCTATTCTAGTGCTATTTTCTATACTTAAAACGTTAAACATATCAAACATTTCACTTTGTGTGATGCAGGTTTTACTACAAAGAGAGATGACGACAGATACTGGGAACAACTGCCCACCACTATTCTTATATACCCCTGGTTTTAAGTGTAAGTGTTATCAGCTGTGAAGAATTAGAAGTTCAGTGTGATTTTGCCGGGTGCTAGATTAAACTTTAAAACAATTTTTAAAAACATTTCAAGATAGTTCTCAAGCTCCAGTTAAAAAATGCAAGTGAAAGGTTACATATCTATTTATGGTGAATAAAACATGAAAAAGCAATTTCTTAAATTAGAAATGTAGTCACACTTCAAAAGATTATCTATGTAACAGATGTTAACACATAATGTGCCATTTATAATTAGCCTCTTGTTTAATGCAGTGCTGAGACCTACTTCCTAATCTGCATTAAAGAATAAGAGTTCCTGAACTTGACCGTATGGCTGATTTGGCATTAATGGTAGTGTTTGAGGGTGAGAGGGATGCACGTAGGAAATTTTCCACAGTGTAGCCCCAAGGGCCTCAGCAGAGGACTTCAGGATTCCCCTCAGTGAACATTTGATTCAAGGCAATGAATACTGAACAATGCCAAGGCGATATCGACAGGGCATTCAACACACATAACTTATGTCCTGCTTTCGCATTCAGTTTGGTCCTGTGCCATACTGAAAAGGTCTACACCACAGGTGTCAAACTCCAGTCCTAGAGGGCCAGAGCCCTGCATATTTTTGGGTTTCCCCTCATTTAACACACCTGATTCAACTCCTTGTGCTAATTACCACACAGCTCT
>JAODJW010000035.1:24868826-24887296 GCA_026777045.1 Hyperopisus bebe | reverse complement strand
ACACAGCTCTTGAGCTGAATCATTTGTGGTGGAACAGGGAAAGAACTAAGCTACACAGGGCTCTGGCCCTCCAGGACCGCAGTTTGACACACCTGGTCTACACTGTGTCTCTCCAGCTAAACTAACAAACACCACTTTCTACATTATAACCGAGTTTGCACCCTGGCTACATGTGTGTGGAGTTGCATGTTCTTGCTGTGGGGCTTCCTCTGTGTTCTCTGGTAATGCTCAGGTGAATTGCAGTTGCCAAATTTTCCATAGGTGTGCATGGAGTGACTGGTGTGTATGTGTGCTGTCTGATGGGTTGGTGCCCCTTCCTGGGCTGTTCCCTACCTTCCATGTGTGAGTGACTGGTGTGTGTGTGCCCTGTGATGGGTTGGCGCCCTGTCCTGGGTTATTCCCTGCCTTGCATGTGTGAGTGACTGGTGTGTGAGTGTGCCCTGTGATGGATTGGCGCCCCATCCTGGGTACCAGAAAATGGATGGATGGATGAATGGATGATAATGTAATGTGTTATAATAATTAAAACATGTGTATTAAAACAATTCATGTAACTTTCTGATGGGACACACACCAATATTACAAAAATGACAGATATCCTTGGTAGTCATAAAGAATGTGGAAAACCAGAATTATGATTAGAACTAATTGCCATGAAATACATTTGCAGAAAAAAAGGCACAGGACTTCTGAGAAGTAACAAGTAGGAAGTATGAGGGTAATCTTCCTTTGAAGATAACACGAGTGAACGAAGCTTTGATGTTCTAAGTGTCACTCGTTCGATTTCTGCTTTGTAATATTTGAAGGACCTGCGACTGTGGCTTTCAATAAAGTGATGTACATAGAACCTTTTGCTTTTTAAAGAACCTCAAGAACACACCGGGTTGACAAATGGGTGAACATCTAGCAAAACGTGGATGCAGGCTTTTTGCTTAACACAGCTGGTTACACAGCTGATAATGAAAATATCTAGAGGTGTTTATCAATGGAGAATGCCTTTTCAGCAACTGAACAACCTTAAGAGGGTGTGCTTAAATGTGTAATCTGTTGCTTGAAAAACGTTTGTTTTATTAGGCCCACCCAGGGAGTTAAGACATCAGATTTGTCTTATGGAATAAAATTATATATGATTCTTTATGCAGACAAAGTAATATCGCAGGTGGTGCAGAAAATACAAGAGGAACACTGTTCTCAAAACACAAGAGGTAATAATAAGTTCTACTTATATATGGTTTGATGTAAATACATAGTTATAGAAATAATTCTCAGCAATGCAAAAATATGAGAAGAATGAAATAAGATAAAAATCCAGATCCATTACAAAATGGATGTTTACAGAACAGTACAAAATGTTTAAAAGTGTTCACAAATAAGAACATGCAATCTATTATTATACAGTAAATTCCAAGAAGTTTATGTGCTACTTGATTCTTGCATTTAAACCTGTTTGAGTCTCAGTATATTATAGTTTGAGTAAAATAAAAAAAAAGTAAACATACTTAACAAATATTGAGAATCCTGACTTCAGATGAATCTGGCATTTTGGAGGAAAACGTGCTACACTGATCCCCCATCAGCATGTAGTTTTTTTCATGCATCATTTCCTTTGCTCTTTCCTAAAGAAAGATTTGCTAAAAATTCTATATTCATACAGGGTTCAGAATGATCCCCATGGACATCGCATTTCTAGTTTTTCTTGTTATATTTGTCCTTGCACACAAACATGAAAGTGGCTCTTGGTTACAACCCAACCATATACAGTATAATTCATCAGTGTCAAGGATCGTTCTCAGTTTTACATAAGTAGTACTTGAGTAGTAACTGAGTTACTAAGTTACTTGTGCCCCCTCAAGTAAAGTTTTACCAAAATATTTCCTTTGATTGGATCTACAGCAGTTAGAAGCTCGTTAAAAAGCAAAGACTATACTCACTAAAATACTTTCCTCAGTCCATCTATAAAAAATGTCATGTACATTCGGGTTACTGAAGGAATTGATTCATTCAAATGCATGTAAACTAATTCAAATGAATTTGAAGTAAACGGCTACCACTGCCAAAGCAATGCAACATATTCACAATCCAGTAGGAATGCGAAGATCCACGTGTGTCTGCGGCAGCTCGAACTGCTCTCTTCTCCTGCAGCTTGAATGTGAAAATTGTATCGGGTAACATATCTCAATATGGATAAAATCAAAAGCAGCCAAGTCTTATAAAACAGTAATGGATAAGGGGGGAGGGGGTGTTTTGTGCCTACTGGCATTTATAAGCTAAGTTACACTAACACATATTAGCTAGCTGAGCAACTTACCTTCGACATTTTACATTGCGACTGTGATTGGCAAAAACACCATCATTGTTCTGAAAAGACCAATGACTGGCTGTTGTACTCTTTTACTGGTTCCAAGTCATCAGACCACTGCTTATGTGGTACTCTGAAATATTATATACTGTGTCCTATTTTAAGTGACATAAAAAAATTTCACTGCTAATATTTCCTAAGCCCAGTGAGGGATGATCACTGACCCAACTGTGCCAGGTCACACCCAGAATGAAAGCTCTATCCACCCAGTACAATGAATGTTTCACAACTGTTCCACCAGTTCTGTGAACTTGATATTAAGATATTACTTATTAAGAACTAGTGCTAACCTTGAGATGATGTACTGAAGATTAGGAAGAGTTGAAAAAAGAAAAAAAATCTTTCTCTCCATTCAAACCTGTGATTACTTCACATCTTTACTGTGTCTCTGTCAACTGATACAAAGCCAAACGGCTGCAACAGAAAAAGCCTTGGATGTGTTCTTAAAGACAAGCTCATTAGAGATGGGCTCTTCATGTTAGTAGCTGAATGACAACCCTCCATCCACAAAATATTTTGGTTTTATCATAAATAAATGAACATCCAAGAGGATTATAAGATCCAAATAAAGAAGGGCAGCATTATATTATACACCCTCTCCAGTGGAGTGTATTAGGCGTTTAGCAGACTTTGTTTCAGAAAATTCTAATAAAAATACAGAAAATCACAAATTGTGTAAAAACAACAGGTGAAGTGTGTAATTGTTGGATTGTGTTCTGTTGATTAGGGCATACTATATGCCTACTGAAAACCATTAATACCACAAGGTTAGTGATCCATTCAAATGTTCTGTTCATTTGAATTGAATCACTGATGAATGAATAAGCCTCAAAAAAAAAAAAAAAAAACCTTGATGACTGAAGGGAAAAACACACTGCAGAGATGTATTAGCTAAAACATGCTGATGTCTCCAGCAGGTAATTATAATTAATTCTAACCTTTTGCAGGATACTAAAAGGTCTGTTGTTCTAAAATAGTTTTAATGAAGGTTACTGATGAATGTCTGTGGATGTGTCTAGAATTTCTTCTTGTTCTAAAGTGCTACACTAACCACATTTAATCTCACAGGTTTTGTGGAAATGCATGCCCCGAGAATTGTGTTCAGAGAAATTCAGGGTATTTTCAGATACAGAGAATCTGCTGTTGTATAACATACAGAGTTTCACAAGCTTTTTACTCAATGTCATAAAATCATGCCACTAACATTAGGTTATTAGACAGCCACAGTTCCAGCTACTAATTTAACCATAGTCAGCCAACAACCTACAACAACTCGTGGACTGAGGTCACAACCTGATTGGAGTAAATCTATTTCAAAAGATATAGCCATTCAGAATGCTTCTTCAGCAAGAATGCTAGGAGGCCCTAAATATGGTAACATCAGATAGGTAGCAGTGCGCATATGACTGTGCTGAGGAAATTGAACTTTTGACCAGGGAAGTACCTGCTCAATTCTGAGGAGGGACACCTCTCTGTCTAATAAATACTGTACTAAATATCAAATACAATAAAACCTTGGATTCAGAGTAACTTGGTTTGCCAGTGTTTTGCAAAACGAGCAAAAATTTTAAATAAATTTTAACTTGATAAACGAGCGAGGTTTTGCAATACGAGTATTACGCATACACTTTGTCTGCCTAGCGTCACGTGATCATAACTGAGCCGATGGTGGTTCTCTCTCTCTCTCTCTCGCTGCGGTATTGTGGGTAATCGTCTCCCACGCTCGGTCTTAGTCGGCATGCCTCACTCATATAGTCACAATTTAGTAGGAAATCGGCACCCGAATAAGGGTGTAGCAGTGCGAGCGATGAATCTGATTAACGACAATGCAATGTCCACATTTCCACGAAATTGAAAAGGAGGCAAAAGCGGCTGTCATTGGATAGGTTCCTTGTTAAAGTTGCACAAAAAGAAAAAGATTCCAGTGAGCCAACAGATAGCAGTGATTCCGTTAGTTATAGTAAAAGTCGTCCTACAAAATAACCCTCCTCTTCTCCACTCTCGTCTTCCTCACACCATCCACGATTCTTTTCAAAGGTAAAGTGCAGGGTTAGTTTGTTTTGTGTATATTTATGTACATTTTGTACTAATCATTTTTATATGAATATTTTTGGGTTGGAGTTTCCATTTCTGATGGGAAAATTCGCTTTGATATACGAGTGTTTTGGATAACGAGCATGTCCTCTGGACAGGAAAGCATAATTTAGACTGCATATTCCATCCATCCATCTAGAAGTGGTCAGGGTTGCAGAGAGGATTGTAGGCTATGCCAGGCAGCATAAGCCACAAGGCTGGACTACATCCTCCATGGGATCACCAGTCCATTGCAAGGCATGTACACACAAAGAATGAGACGTGCAAATGTTCTTTGGGCAATGTAGAGATGCCAATTGGCCTAATTACATGTCTTTAAACAGGAGGAGGAAATCAGTGCCCAGAGGGAACAACAGAGGAAGAACATGCAAATTGCACACAAACAAAGGTGGATTCAAACCACCAACCCTGAAGAAGCAAAGCCAGAGTGCTGCTCACAGAGCCACCATGCCAGGAGGAAATCTGCCTCACTACAGAGAATGGGTAGTATCTTTTTAAAAGGCATCGCTTTAACACTGTGACGGGTGGAGGGCTCTGTTCTGCACCCATACCTGTGTTCACCTCCAGAAGCCTCTTCTTCTGCTGCTGCTGCCTCTGGCGCTTCTCCAGCTCTGCTTGCTCCTTGGCCAGTCTGGCACGGAGCTGCTTCTCCTCAGCCTCCCTCATCTTTACATTCTCCTTCACCGCTTGCTGCAGAAGCCCAAAAGATCAGGCACTCAAAGCAGGAAAATTACACCCAGGCCACAAGCTTGGGGAATTAAATATAACAGCATATTTACTGACCCTACAGTCCTTTTCCATAACCACACAGAAAAGGGACTTCATTAGTTAGCCAAGAATTTCCATGCTGTTCTCAATGTGTTAAAAATAAAAACAGAAACGTATTTAGAAAATCTGAGGTGTCCTATTACAATGGTATCATATTTTTCTACCATTAGTAGCTGGAGAGACCCTAAAAATCAATAAATCCTATTTTCTATGAAGAATGGTAGTTTGATCAAGTCAGAACACTTGGGTAACCAGAAAACATAAAATACATATTTTCTTCATTAAAAACAAACAAAGCAAAAAATGTACTTTCCAAATTATATTGATTTCATATTTTTTCATTATCACCTTTGGTAGCTATCAATTTTTATTATATAAATTAATTACTATTAAAATATATTCATTTGCATAAAGGCACAAGTATAGAAAATTTATGCAAGGGCCACAAATCTGCAGCTTGCTAAATGGTGTATATGGACACAAGCCAGACAACTTCAGGACCAAAGAATCTTCAGCGCAAATACCATTTTCCATTATGTTTGTGAAAGTTTCTGCCCATAATGTGAAATGTTTAAAAGTGAGGGGGTGACACCAGGTAATGCAGGAGAGGGGGAGGAAACTAGGAGCGTTTGTTACAAGAGAGAAAGGTATGATGCATGTGCAGTTCAGCTATGCAGATTGTATATATGCAGTATGTGCACCACCACTTACAACTCAAACACAGGGTGTGTGTGTGTGTGTGTGTGTGCGTGTGTGTGTGTGTGTAACAAATTACACATTTAACTGTAAAAATGGATTACTCATCTGGAATCAACAATAGTGACAGATGATTTTGTACCTAATTCTTGAATTCAATATTTCCTTATTGGATTTAAAACATAAAGTGTTATTATTTATTGCTATTATTATTACTACTATATTGTTGCCATGATCATGATCCTGCGGCTAAAAGACTGAATGCAGAAGGTAAAAGCAGTCTTGCAGATATATTAGCTGTAACATGTTATTGTTGTTAGAACACTACCAAGACACTTTAGTGAACATACATGATTCCATAGATACATATACACTACTTCTTATGACACTGAAAGTAAAAACAAGTCTCTGCAAGGCTGTAGCAATTACACTTTCCTTGTGCCTTCATGTCTTACAAGCAGTTAGCACTGAATTAAAATGGCTTATTTGCACATTGGCCTTCAAGCTGATCACAACCACACAGATGTGCACTAGGTCCAGTCACATCAGGTTGGGGAGCATGCACTGATGTAGAGCGTTGCCACACCCTGCACATGGAGAAACTCCAGGGAACTGTGGCTGGCGACCCCCCAGGCAGACACACGGTCCAGTCCCACCCTCCGGAAATGACCATCCATCTGTCGCAGCCTGGTGTTACGTGGGCGTCCCCTTGGCCTGGTCCAGCCACCCGGGTCCTCAGCAATGAGGATCCTGTGAGCCAGATCACCCTCACAGAATCGCACCACAAGGCCATAGTGCCGTAACTGACACTCCCTCACAATGCAGGTAATGTGCCTGATTCGGGACTCCTCTAGCAACCACTCATTCAACACAAAGTCAAACCAGCGATACCCAGGGATTCTCTGAAAAGACACAGTACCGAAGGAGTATCTCAGTTCACTGGATAGCATCCATATCTCACAGCCATACAACAAGGCAGGAAGCACCAGGACTCTAAAGACTTGGACCTTCATCCTTTTGCAAAGATATTGAGAGCGTCACACATCCCTTTTCCAGCGACCTCATGACCCCCATACTCTCCTAATCCGCCTGCTGACTTCATACTGTAGGAAGAGCCACCAGATACATGAATGTCGCTGCCAAGGTAGGTAAACATTCTCCCCGCAGACAGACACAATATTGATACTGAAGTCATTCAAGGCCTGGATATTGGTTTTTATCCAGGACACTCGCAATCCCAGATACTCAGACTCCTCGCTCAGGCTTTCAAGACCCCTGATGAGAGTCTCCAATGACTTGGTGAACATCATAGCATCACTGGCAAAGTCAAGATCAGTACATTTTTCTTCATCAACTGATGCCCCACAACTGCTGGACCCACGGCCCTGCCCAACACCCTGTCCATGCAAGCATTGAACAGGATAAATGGTAAACGGACTGCATTTATATAGCGCTTTTTTTACTCTTACGGGTACTCAAAGCACTTTACAATACATGCCTCACATTCACCCATTCACACTCACATTCATATACCGGTGGCGAAGGCTGCCATGCAAGGCGCCAACCTGCACACCGGGAGCAATTTGGGGTTCAGTGTCTTGCTCAAGGACACTTTGATGGGGACAGAAGGAACCAAGGTTCGAACCTGCAACCTTCCCGTTGCCGAACGATAGCACTACCTCCTGCGCCACCATCTTACCCTAGGAGCAAGAACGCACCTATGGCAAACCCGAGAATCAACTGAGAAGAACGCGCCACTCAGATCAGTACTCTCAGTACCATTCTACAGGCTGGCCATGCCATCTAGCAAATTTGAGGGGATCCTGCAAAGTCTCAGGATGTCCCACAGGGCAACTTGATTAACTGAGTCAAACGCTTTACAAAAATTGATAAAGGCTGCAAAGAACCTCTGCCCATACTCATGGTTGTGCTCGATCGGAACTCTCAGTGCCAGGATGCCATCGACGGTAGACTTCTTAGGTAAAAAACCAGACTGCTCCGGTTGCTGACATGTGAGCAGGTGATCAGGGATCCTGTTAAGGATGACCCTAGCAAGGACCTTACCTGACACTCACAGCAGCGTTATCCCCCTGTAGTTTCCACAATCCAGGCGATTACCCTTCCCTTTCCAGATAGGGACTACACATCCCATTTTCCAGGGATGACGCCTCACTCCTAAATGGAAGCAAAGCTTGCCCGCAATGCAAGGACGACAGCCTAACCACCAGCCTTGAGAAGTTCATCTCAGATACCACAGATCCCTGCGGCCTTCCCTACCCCCAGCTAATTCACCACCCGTGCAATCTCTTTGAGATTGGGTAGTTCACAGCTGATTGGAGGATCAGCCTTGAGAACCGTGGACCCAGAGATGCCCAATGTCCTAGCTGGAGGGTCAGGGACTCCTTTAAACAACTGCTCAAAGTAGCCCGCCCAGCGAGTCACAACTGCAGTGTCATCCATAAGGACCATTCCATCACCCGCCCTGACTGCAAATCTCTGAGAAACAGATTCAGATATACGTAATGCTTCGATTACTCTTTAAGCAGGACGTGGGTACTAGACCACAGATTGGGTGTAACCTACTCACAGATTCGTCTAACAAACGGCTCCTTATCTGCCCTTAGAGCCCTCACAGCCATCCTCCTCAGTTCCCAGTACAGACTGGAGTTGCCACCAAATCGTGTGCTGTGACTCCTTTCGATAATATCCAGTGTATGTATGTAGTAGGTGCATGTGCATGTGCATAATTATGCCATGCAAAAAGGGAGAAGTTTACAGGATGCAGATTTACAGGGAACTGATATGTTTATTATTATTATTATTATTATTATTATTATTATTATATTGTCGTCATCATCATCATACATCATGGTACAACTCCCACTTAGAATAATCAAATAATGTTTATGATTCATGCTTAGTTCATTTGCCATTTGGATACATTTCTTTTCAAATTGCTAATTGACACACAATTACCAACATTATGCTTTTATATTAGCTGTGAATAAGATGTGATAAATGTTCAATTTTCATGAGTAAAAGCCCAATGTACCTAACCAGGTCACACATATGGTCTCATTTATCAACTGTGTGTATGAACAATGCTGTGTATACACATATTTTTATGCACAGAATGGTATTTATCAGTTTCTTTCTGTGCGTAGAAATGTGAGTATATTTATCAACATGCCCAACCATGTATACCCATTAACCCCTAGCGGTATAGAAGATAGAGTAAACCGATCTGCATATAGGATACGCACAAACTCCCACTTAGAAAAGAACAGACATTTTACAGTATGAATGTACACCAATGATAAAGGGGGATGATTTTAAAAAGTTAAAGTCGAATTTTACTATAGAGCCATAACTAGACAATGATAGTAAAAATAGCCTCCTTTCAATGTCTATACTTCACATATAAGATGTCATGAATTAAGGTCAGGAACACCAGCTATTTCTTTCAATATTCGAATGGCATCAAAGACAGATGTGCAGAACTTAATACAGTTTAGATAATTACTGTAATACATTACAGATGTTCCTCTACTTACGAACCTTCAACTTACGAACTTTCAGACATACAAACAAAGAGGACTCTAAGTCCAAATTGTGTTCATTGAGCTCCCATTTCCTGTCCGCAACATCAATTTTTTTTCTGCTTGCCAATTCCGGATAATACGATGAATCAGCAGTTTGACGGAATGGGATCTGAAGGAGAGAAGGACTGGACACACACAGCGTGTGTACTCCCAGCATCCTAGTTCTTTGTACTTGCATATACCCTCAAAATGATGTTGAATAACGACTTACAAACATTTAAATTTACGAACGGCTGTTCGGAACGCATCTCATTCGTGAGTAGAGGAGCGCCTGTACCTTAAAACTATATGCAATTAAAATATTTCAATTATTACCCTACAATACACAACTGAAAAGGGACTGGTTGAACTCTATGTCAATGGGCAATAAGTACCAGTATAAAATAATACTGATGCATGCTTCTGGTGTTATTCGGAGGATGTTGCTGTGAAAAAGTGTAATATTAATATCTGCTGTAATACTTGTCATTCAAATGCTCAGTATCTGCAGGCAACCCTTTGACAGATTTTGCAAAAGCAACAAGCCGCAATTTAGCTGAGCTATCTCTGTACCACTGACGAAATAGGATTTTTTCTGTAAATGGTTTTGTTCCTGTAAAGCCATTTCACCTCTCTTATAGTAGATGCTATTCTCCAGTCATCTCATCAAGTGTAAAGTGAGTTTTACTTTGTGACATAAATTAGCTTGTGAATTTCATCCCTGATGTTGGACAAGTTAGGTAGAATGTACACAAGTATGTCAATGTGGGCTTCTGATGGGTGGTTAAAAGACTTACTGTCATGAAACACCTCTCATTGCTCCAAGTCTATATACACAGAGATACTGCAAAAGGGCCAGATAAAATAAGCCATTTGGACACTTGCGCCAGCATGTGAGTAAGGGAATGTAGCAAGTGGAGCAGCATGTCCTAGAAGGCCATCAGTGTCATTCTGAGACTGCAAGTGAAATACTCAAGGCCGTATTGCTTTTCCTACAGGAAAACCACATTCAACTTTATCTTTGCCCTTCTTTTTCCACCATATTTTACTGAGACTATCAGGTATACTGTACATGAGTGTGACAAAATTCATCTTGTGGTATCATGCAGTTCTGTGCACTCATATGGATCTTATGTCCAACGACCACATGAAAGACGGAACATAAATTGCTGATGAAAAAACATTTTTACTCAAATTATAATTTTTCTTCAGTTTTCAATATTTTACAATTTTCTAAACAATATTTTGGCAAGTCTATTATGCATTACAAACTCGCAACTATATACTTCAGTGCATATACTATCAATATCATAAACAAAAATATATGGCCGAATTACAAGAAATGATTTCCAAAGCCAGGATAAAATCCATGAACAGAAATAACTAATACCACAGATTTTATAAAATATTCCAATATTCCAAAAAAGGTTACGTTGAAAAATTGGAAAACACTAAATTAACATTTAGCCACTACCAAACTGCTAGGTTACACCAGCTGAAAACAAACTTTTATTTATCTGAAAACTGCTTTGCTTAATATTATACATATATAAAACAAAGAACTCTTAAACGTGTAACACTTGCACTTGGAGAATTTTTGTATTTTGTGTATTTTATCTCAATTATTATTCCTTACATTTATTTTACAATAATTTTGTGTTTCACAATCTATTTAATTCTGTTTCTTTTGAAGTATTAAAATTGTTTCTAATAGGGCTGCTCGATATCACTTAATATAATCGATATTGTATGGCACATGCGAAATAATCACCAGTGCTTTACAGGGGTCTACAGTGCACCCATTTCAACCACATACTGTATGCGAGTAAAGCTGTTGGTGGGCGAACATGAAAAAAGATTTAAGAGCACTGTGCAAGTTACTTTTACCATCGCCTAAGAAAAACTGAAACAGCAAAAAGTACTCTCAGCGAGTGAGTTAGTGACGCTACACACACCGCCACATTTGCATATATTCACGTGCCAGTTACATTTCACGCTACATTTGGCTGCTTCAGTACCAGCACGCACCTCTGTGGCACGGTAGAGGTAAGTTTTTTCAGATTTAAAAACTCAAAATAGGGGTGGGCAATATGACCTAAAATTATTATCACGGTGCATTGTAATTGCTATTACAGTAGGGTATGGGCAGTCTTTTTGCAAAAAGATATAAAAAAGTGACACAAGTAATGTTTTCTCATATTCATTTTATATTTCTCAGAAACAACACAATCTGCTTGCCAAATTGTGCGTGTAAATAAAAGTACATATAGTAGTGAAAAGCCAGCATGCAGACAAATGTTTTGCCCGTCATCTAAAGCCCTGGTGATTATTGCGCATGCGCCATACAATTGGACTCATATTGAAATCTGATATTGTGCAGCAATAATTTCTATAAGGTCCGTTTGTATCATAAGACTCAACCATGGGCCATTAAAAAACAAACTGCTTTGACAAGCGTGGGCCCAGGTGTTCTGTAGTATTATTGTACATCGTGAAAATCAGCAAAGCAGGGGATCTGACACCAATTCAAATACACCACAGCATTAGCATGCAGCTTACGAATGTCACAGCTCCCCCAAAATTCAAAATTTCAATCTTAAAATCATTTAAAATAATGAAAGCAATGAAAGTCGTCTCATCAATGTGGCAGCCAAGTGGAAAATAACTTTGCATTTCAAAAGCATTTCATAAAAACATGCAGTCTGCTTCTGTCCTGTCAGAATATTGCAAATCTAAGTTTTGAATAGAACTGGGGGGTTCTTTAAACACTAAATGTACAGAAAGAAAGACCAAGGCATGGAAGCATGAAATGCAATTTGATAACTTGTGAAACTATCATCACCACTCAAGTGCTCAGTTTTGATTCCTGTGAGCCAATTCCCATGTGTTATCTTTCACATCCATCTTGCTCATTAAAGCGCAAGGTGACACTGTAAGCGCATCCCTCAGAAAACAAGGCCTAGTTTGTCTGACCATGCCTTTCTGGTGCTAACACCACCGTTAATATGCTCACTGTACAGTGTGCGTGCACTGCTGAAGATCACAGGGCTCACCCCAGGGTTTCAAACAGTCTCTTAATGGCAAATCAAAAGCATGACTCTGGAGCACCACTGGCAGGAATGCTCCGGCTTGATGCCTGGGGAAGCTGTATGAGGACAGTGCAGCGCACTCCCACATCAGTAGCCCATTACAGAACATTACAGCAATATTTATCTTGGCATGGGGAGGTGGGCCCTGAATGCTATTTATTGATCAAAGCTGTTACTTTTTTTGCTCAAACCACTAATTTTTCACATCCCCTTGATTACTGCTCATGCCGTGAGGTTTTCATAAGATAAACAGAGAGAACACAAGTAATCGTGATGGCTAAAAAGTTGTGAAAATAAAAACACTAAGAAAAGCAACTCTCCTAAATGCAGCTCCAAATCCAGGAAGACAGTTCTGTGTTTGAGATGTTAATAACTTGCGGAGGATGTTTGTTGTACACTCTATAACCATTATCGCTTTTACATAGTTTAGATCATCGTTATTTCATACACTTCAGCCCCCCCCCCCATTTTTATAAAGAATCCACTCCCCCAACTATCAGTCACCTCCCTCAAGATTTGTTAAGGTTTTTCCATCTGAGATTTTCCAGATAAATTTGTTACTAGGTTGACAGATGTTAATCACGACAATTGTCTGCCCATATTAAAAATATCTTTACTAGAAATATTTAACCACAGGTTATAGGTATTGAATACACAACAAAACATGCCAAGGAAGAAGAACATTCCTGTGAAAACTCAGGCTCAGTAGTAAAGAACAGACTTACCATGAACATAGATCGGAAGCTGCTGATATCGCTAAAGAGCTCCTCCACTGACGTCTTCTTGGGATCAACTGCAAAGTACTGTAGAAGGTTCTTGTACAGCATGATCATATTCTTATGCATGATGTCTAGCTTCTCATACTGCTCCCTGGCTTGTGTAGCAAAGCTGTGAAGGCTGGGTCAAGGATTTGCACAAATGCAACCATTTCCACTTTGCTGAATTTTAACATGGAAGAATATAACGGCCGCGGGGGGGGGGGGGGGGGGGGTAGGGGTAATGTTCAAGGAAGAAAGAAGAAGAAGAAAGAAGAATCTTTCAAAACTGGGAGCTATCAATAAGTTGACTGATTTTTTTTTAAATAAACACCATTCCAAAACATTTAAGTCCATAGCTTTACATGACATTAGGGATAATCCGAAGTGAATTCAATAAAAAAGTAAAGAGCATTTCTAGAATTTTACTAAGTATTTAAAAACTACATAAAGGGACGCTGCAAATTGCAAAAAACCTAAATGATCCTCTGTGTAAATATAACACTGCTCAAAACACGAAGAAGCAGAACACGAATACAACAACAATAATAATAATAATGTCAAAATACTGACAACATGAAGACTCAATGTACAGTCGAGCATGTGATTTTATATTACCATGAGACAATCTCTTGGTATCACTCAAAGGAGTAATATTGATAAATAAATTCATAAAATTTCTTAAAAAAAAAGAAAAAAATTTTTACAGCTCCAAAAGCATAAGGACCTACTAGTACTAAACCTCGGGATTTTGCATATCACTTAAGCTCAAAATATTTGCGTTTAATATACTACTTCATGGGAAAGAAAAGAAGGGGAGACAATTAAAACCCCACACAGGCACAAAGCAAAGCAAATGTAAAAATAAGTTCAATTGTGCAACACTTTCCACTTGGCCTGCAAAAAATGCTGGTGTTTAGAATAAATGCACTGATTGTGGAGATCGAAAATCAACTAATCAGATTTCACTTACAGAAGACAAGTTCCAATAAATCACCCAGTATAACTTCCTGAAATAAGGGCTGCTCATACAGGCTGAAGAGCACAGGCCTGTCCTCTGCTACTGACCTCTGCAGGAGGGCTGCGCATACAGGCTGAAGAGCACATGCCTATTTGCAGGGAGTCGTCTGCCTGTGGAGCAGATTGTGCTCTGTATTGCAGATGGGCTTTCTGATGCTGCCTGCTTGCTAAATCATTCCTGCACTGTTGTCATGCATTACGCCGCACCCATTCTCCCAATTCCTTGCAAGTTTCTGAAAGTCTTTTCCTTTCTGCTGAGCATCAATGTCTGCCCTGACAGAAGGCTGAACAAATGGCCGCTGTTCCAGTCCTAGGTTTTGTCCGAACAGCCACCTGTTTCTGAATGAGGCCCCAGGTTTAATAGGTTGGTGGGGACTGGGCGATTTCAAGCAGAACAAGTGAGTTTCAGAGCATGTCTCGGGGGTCCCAGCGGCAATCACCTTTCTCATTAAATGAAAAGAAAACTAATAAGGACTGAATTGTTGTTGATCAAATAAAAAAAAAAATACATAAAACTTTGTTTTGATGTGATCAAAACTGCAAGTGGTTTAGAGATAAATGCCAGTTGTTTCACATCACATCTTTATAAGAAATATTGAAGATTTCCAAAATCATTGTTTACAAGACATTGCACTGAAGACAGAGCTTTTGCACGCTGATTAGAAAACTAGACTTATGTGATTGATGAAAAAGATAAGCAATCGTTTTCCTCTGTATTAGCTTCCCCAGCTTCTGAATGACAAAGAGCGTTATGCAAGCTTCCTGAGAGTTGCTAAGGAAACAAATTTTCCTTTACTAATGTTTTGTGCAAACACAATCATCTAAAATGGCTCGCCGGCTAGGGAATTACACAAAGCGTATGTCTAGCTCACACTCTTAAATGAGTGCTGGTCTTAAGGGACTTGATATTGGAATGCTTTCATTATTGTTTGCAAATATTAATAAAATGACAATCTTTGGACCCTCTGCCTGTGATCGAGGTTTATTTAGATGTTTTAGAAAAATATTCAAAAATGGTAATACAGTAATCATGTTGACAGAATAGCTTTACTTGGCTGGGACAGATTGATCTTGGCCTCGGGGCGTGGTATTTCTTCCTTGTTTGTTTTTCTGTGTAATTTACCCATGAAAATAACTTTTATAATTAAAATTATTATATTTGCGATATTAATATTAACAACCATCATTGCCAACATTGATACTGGTACCTATATTAAAACACCAGAGTGAACTTAGGGTGCTTCATTTCTTTAAGAAAAAGAAAGCAAAAACCACCCGATGCAGGTCCTCTGAAGTGAAGTACAAAACACAGTACTGTGAGAGGAGAATAGACTGGCAACATAGATGATACTTGATGGGGGGGAGGGGTGATTTGTTTGTCAGTTTTCAGCAGCCAAGTGGCTTACGGAGCATTTCATATTATGGGACATTTGGAAGAACGTTAATCTGCAATATACAGAAAGAATCATTGTGCTTTAGGCTATGCGATGATGATGAACCTCACTCAAGTCGGTCATAAGCGAGAGGGCCACAGCATGGAATCGACAGGGAAACTCACGGGTCTAACACCCCCATTCAACCTTACAAAAAGAAATGAAACAGATTCCCCGAGGTTAAGGATGAGCAGCAGAAAATGTCAAAGACAGACATAAGATATTGAGTGAGCAAAACATCTAACAGTACATTACAGACACAACTAATGATTTTATAGCACTTGACTTGATAAAGCACATTTCCTTGCAGCAGTCATGAGCCAAAAATTGGACTGGTCTACATAAAGGGAGCAGAATGCCAATAGGCGGACAGCAAAGACACAAAAGAGTCTGAAAACTCAAACAAAGGTCCTGTGACTTGCATCCAAGCAGACTGAAAGGATATGGTCATCTTTGGGACAAACGCATCCTGTGGGTCCTCCTGAGCAGCGAAGCTCTTCAGATTGTTCTCCAGCTGCAGAAGCTGACTCTCCATGTGTTTCAGGTTCTTCTCCAGGTGCTCAGCAGATACTGCTTAGCAAAATAGAAGGATGGACCACATGAGAAAAAGCTGAACCAAACAGCAAATGTCACTATTAACAGCGTTCTGACAACAATCCCCAAAGTTCCATATATCCAGAATAGAACCCATTCATCAAAAGTACTGACTGCATATTTTTATTATATGCAGTATTATATATAATTTATCTTTCTTAATGCACCCAGTGGAGAGAAAGAGATTAACCCCAAACCTAAGACAAAGGAGGACTTGGGAATATAACATTAGGATGGGTTTTGCAATACTTACTAAACTATTTTCATGGTGCTCATTACTCATATAAGACTACCCCCCACCCCCCTTCAGAATACATAAAAATGAGCAGTATATGGGTCTGTTGTACATTATTTGGTCTAAGAGCTGCCTAAACCAAAAACACAGACACACGCTTAACTTTATTTGCATTGCATTTGTGAATTACATTCATTCTTTATTACTCTGTTGAACATTTTCACAAGATCACTAGAATTCACATGATTACCTATGCTTTGATTTGCTAGGTTTGCCATTGAACTATGCTTTGATTTGCTAGGAAAGCATAAAAACATAAAGAACATGTGCATAATTACGCTAAATGAACAAATTGTGATGCCATGAAAAATGTCAATATGAACCCCTTTGTTCTATGTTACAGAACAGACTCCATACATATAAGCAGAACCAAAACTCCAAATGATCTACAAGACCAACCAGACACATCTGCACTAAATCCCCCCGAACATCTGTGCTCTGGCAGCTTCTGTCATCTAGAAAATGGCCGGTGCTCTTAGAGAGATGAAGACCATACCACAAAGGTGGGATCACTCAGCTTTATCTCTCATAGTAAGGGACAAAGACACAATACCTCCAATACAAACTAACAGACATGTTTTGACCATTGAGGAGTCAGCAGCAAAACGGGGACTGGGTGATAAGACAATCTTGACAATAATTAGATTCAGAAGGGCATTCTTGTCATGTTTCATCTACACAGTCAATCGTTCAACATAAAACTTGTAACAATGAAACAGTGCGTTCCTTGATTTTCCACACTGGCTCCTGTGGCATGAGTGAAATCAGGGGTAAATGTTACTAGTTAATTCATACTGCAGAAGTACCACCCTGATGTAGATACAATGAAGCAGCTGGAACATGATATCCAATGCGAACAGGGCAAAACTTGCGACAAGAATCAGTCAGATGTATAGAGATGGTTCAGTACTTAAAATGCAAGTGAAATGTTCATTGTAGGACTTATTGAAAATGAATGCCTGTAAAGTCTCTCAACTTGACAATATCCTTTGCATCATTTAAAAGAGAACCATGACACAGGTCACATTATGCGTCATTATTCGTATAACATACTAGTGCATATCACCCTTCATGTAGTTCAACCAATAAGCAGCAGACTGCCTTAGATCATATGGCCAGGCATACAGACAAAGGAAAAAATATTACTGTAATATTTCCTGTAATTAACATTATTATAAATATTATTACATTAATTTATTGTCTCTTATTGTGAAGCACTGTATTTTTTTCCTCTACCCCAGTACATTGTTTCTTTTTGATTTAAAAGACATTATTTGATGTCAATCATGACACAAGACAGAAATATTTAGTTTTTTTTTTTTTTAGATGATTCAACCACACTGCCCAACTCAAGCACTGCACTTTCTTAGACAGAAATAGCTACTTTATTCCAACAATATCTTCAAACACACCTGAAAAAGATCTGAGCCAAAAACAACAAACAAATCTACAAATTATATACTCAATAGCATTGATACAATTCTCTTATATGAGATACATTTGCTATCAAGAATTACTATTGCAGCAGTTAATATCTAAGGAATGTTAAAAGTGTCTATCAAACCTTCCTCTGAAACCCTTTAATACCACGATGCCCTTCAGCATGCTGACAATAAGACAACTGAAGACACCAAAGATCCTTAGTGTCTTGATTTCCATGAAATAGCCAGGCAGCTCTTACTCACTGCCAAATCTCATACTTCATAGTAACATACACTCACCTAAAGGATTATTAGGAACACCATACTAATACAGTGTTTGACCCCCTTTCGCCTTCAGAACTGCC
>JAODJW010000035.1:24854739-24868726 GCA_026777045.1 Hyperopisus bebe | reverse complement strand
GATTGGTTGATTAGATAATTGCATTAATGAGAAATTGAACAGGTGTTCCTAATAATCCTTTAGGTGAGTGTATGTGTTCATTTTATTTTCAAAAAATAAATAAATAAGCTCCTGTAAAAGTTTATGAAAGATCTAAACATATTTAGTATGTGCCCAAACTTTAACACCCTCTCATGGATCAGTATGTGCACTATTCTTGAAGGTAACCAACAGTGCATAACTAAGCGGATTCTGCGGCAGGCATGCTGGGATAGGATTTCGGTAGGCAGATTTGAATGCAGACACACACTGGTGATTTGTTCTCAAAATGAAATTTGTGCAGGTGTCCAGCTCTTAGGAGATGATATCGCGATGCTAGCGGGAATTGCTGACTGATGCAGGCATAAGTTCCTCTCGAGTGCCTTGCTTTGTGGAGCTGAAGATAAATATACTAATATTCCTTTGACTGGAGTCACAGAATCCAAATAAGAATGAACAGTGATAAATGTGATTATCACATACTGAATGATAGATGGAAAATACTCCCAGAGCATGCTTGAAATAAGCACAGAACTGCAAAAGCAAGTGAAAAACATATTTCTTTTAGATCTTCCAGTTAGTGTGTGTCCACTGGGCTGGGAGCAGAGGAAAAAAAGGCAGCTCTCTGCAGTGGCAGTATAATTGTCTGTATTGATGTATGTATGTACGTATGTACCTATATAAGAGACACTGCAGGCCAAAGACAGATATGAACTAAAAATAGAAAAAAGATGAAGAATAAGAAGGCAGCACATGTTATTTTTTGATTCATTCAACTTCTATCTAGTAAAGTCACACAATGAAATTCTGTAATTCAAACTTTTTGCAAATAGCAAATTTTAACAATGCACAATTAGCACAGGCAAAGCATTGGTTTGAAAACACATTTAATCACACTGTGGCTTTCACACCGGGATACTTTCCCAGAAAACGTCTCCATCTGGCTAAATCAGGTTCTGTCAGGCAGCTACACTTGCTCCCACCCAACTGAGACATCACAACAAGCGGACTGGATTATTCTTGGACTGGGGTTCACAGTGTTACCAACATTTACAGGGATGGTACCTTTCCATAATGTTGTAAATGAACCTTATTTTTATGCATTCTGATTTTAACTGATTTCTGAAAGACTGGCGGACATCAGCACAATATGCAACATTTTTAGAATTCAAATCTCACAATAATACATTGTGTCGTACATCTTGAAATTAAGTGTACTGCAACTAAATTATTACAATATGAGATGTCTAATACACAGCTTTCTGGTCAAATTCAGTGCGCCTTAAGTGACTTTTTACAGGCACCATAAGAAAAAGATGCATAAGCAGTAACTTTCAATCTGTAGTTTATTTATACAGTATATGTATACAGACACTCCTCTACTTACAAACTTTCAACTTACGAAGTTTCAAACATACTGTACGGACAAAGAGGGCTGTAAGTCCAAATTGTGTTCATTGGGCTCCTGTTTCTTATCCGCAACATCCGCAACAACTTTTTATGGAGATTATTTTACCAAATAAAAATCTAAATATTTCCATAAGTCCAGTCCCTTATTGATAAATAATGAAACCCTGAAGTCTTGATTGAATTAATGTAGTAAAATACCAAATTAACGGAGTTGCAGAAAGCAGTCTATTAAGCATGCCAGCTGCTGTCGGAGAGTAAACCACTGCACATCCACACCAAAGCATTTGCATTTGGCCTTTAGGTGTTGAAGAGGCTATTATATTTTTTATCATCCTCTCAAAGCACTGTATTTAGAGAATGTGTGTGGTGACACTGCAGTGTTAAAGCTGTTTCAGTGGGTCAACTGGGTAGTTACACAGACTACAAATTTGTTCCATTTTTTCTAGTTAATCCCATTTGTACTTCATATTGAAAAAAAATAACTGCAAAAGCTTGCATATTTACACTTTTACATTTTTAAAGTGGAGTAATGCTGCAAGAAATAAATGTACTTCATATGGTATCTTTCTTGGCATTTAATTTGTTTGTTTATTTTTGATAATTGCCAAGGTCATGGGTGAAAAGTCCAGTGACAGATTAAAAGCATATGTTTTAGCAAATTTGTGTGTTTTTGAATTGGCTTCAATTACAGTTCTTGTTTGGAGAAAATTTGCAGCACCACACTAGTATTATGAAACTAAACATCCATCTAAGCTGAAATAATTACTAACAAATGCATTCGTCCATGAATGCCCAAACCAACAATGCCTCATCAGCCATGCTGACATCATTTGATTACCATTGAATGCCAACCGTTATCCTAAAATTTTGTTAAAGTTAAGAAAATAACCATGCATGGTCCATGTTTCTATTACCAATTTATGTAAACTTTAAGACAAAAAAAACTAGCAAATTGCACTGTCACTTTTGTCAATAACTAAAAACAAAATGACAATGTCAAGAACAGAAATTCGAAACGGATCAAAAGTAGTAAATCTTTATTTGATGTTGATTGTAGCTGCACATTTGGATAATGTTGATCTAACTACCTTAAAAGTGTGTAAACCAGGTACTTCTGTCTGTAAGCTCTTTACATCTTTGCCAGCCTTGAGTAAATAAACAAACATTGCCCAGTTTTTACTAGTCTGATATGTTTTTAAGAGAAGACATACAAGTTTTAGTTTTTGTTAAAAAGCCAGTCACTCTTGTTATTTCTATTCATATCACGAAGCTGCAAAAATATATTTAGTTTCTACCTATATATATTTGAAAAGTAGACCGTCCAAGGTTTCTGAGGGTGTTTTTTAAAATGTGTATATGACAAAAACTTGCAGAGTTCTTTAAACGGTTTGGCGAAATTTCTGTTAAGTCCCGCAGGTGGGTCCTCCAACCCCAAAGGGTTAATGAATTTTATAATACAAATGATGATGTGTCACATGCAAGTATATTGTTTGCAACTAAATTTTGGTTTTATTTACATTTTATTTAAAGATAAAGTTCATAAAAAGCCATTTTAGAATTAGCACGTTTCGTAAAACATTTACAAGTTTTACAACAGTAAAATCAATGTCTTTAAAGAGTGAATATTCAAACCTAATGCCATGTGCCATAAAAATAGCTTTACAAATGTTTCCTCCAGGAATCTAGAGCAGTTGGAATTAGACGAATCTGCATGCGCATGCATGCAACTAAACCCATTTCATTTTCTGCATTAGTGCAGATTGTTGGCTAAATATCCCGTAATTTTTATTGACTAAAATGAAACTAAACTTAAAAAAATTATAATAAAAAAGAATGACTAAAATAAAATGACTAATTCACATTTTCTTCAAATGACTAAGACTAAATCTAAATCAAAATATGCTCTGAAAATGAATATGTTTGTAAATGTAGATTGTGTCATTTTATTAAAGTGTTTTAAGAATTCATATTGTGTTGACACAGATTATGCCACTGTAGTATTGGGGACAGGACAATTAATCTAATTCTGTCTCCCAATGGTTCAGCATGTCAGGCACACATTTCAGTGACAAGGACAAACAAAATCAAGAATTCTAATTACTGGAGACAATGACCACCCTCAGTAAAATGTACTTCCAGTGCTAATTCAGGTAAAGATGAGAAAATTGATGAAGTGACTGATCACCATAAGAAAATATATTTTAAAATGTCCAAACTTCTGACTGGCACTGCATGAAAGGTAAACAGCTGGTGAATAAGTTTCACTGGTAGCTATATTAACAAGAGGATATTTGTTAATGGAGAGGTGCAAAACTGACTTTTTCAAAGTGAAGCAAAAACAATGGGGAAAACTACTGAATCAAATCTGGTATCTGTTTACTCAGTGAGTGTACTGAGTAAACGAGCCTTAAGCAAGCAGATGTGGAGGGACATATAGCCCAGTCTAGTTGCTGAAGTGTGTTAAAAGTGTGATCAACAACATACCCGGCTCAACAATGCTCCCCTGTCTCTCCTATATGTGTTTGCTGAAAATGGATGATTGTCGAATAGAATCATCTCCACTATTTTAGAAGTAGCATCTTATAGTAGTTGTGCAGCATTTGAGCATATCATCATGCCACCGAGATATAGCAGTATGTATAAGGATGATTTTGGCAGTTGTAATCGATAATAACCAAGTCTGTCGTTACAGATTGATACACTTAATTCACCACCCAAATAACGGGTGCACTGGTGGAACTAATCAGGTGCAACTGTGCACTCAAGCCCCCCAGAGGTAACATACATGTTGCAGGTTGCGCACGTCCATTGGGCTTGAAAGTGGGCTTGTGTATGTTGAGTTTGGGGGTGTGACTAAGTTACATAACAGTTTAGGATTTTTTCAATCAGCCCATTTTAGCACAACCTTCTACGTATGTGGGATTTATATTTGAAAGAACAACATGTTTGGTATGTCAGATCCATGTACCCTATTCTCCACATTCAACTATGCTGAGGAAAATTTAGACTTTCACAAATAGTGGGCAGCTCACAACCATTTTACTTTCAATGTGTATCAGTCACATCCAAAAATATTTGCTTTCTCTATATATCAATTGCTTTTATTTATTTTGTTTTTATACAACATCCTTTCGCGCCATGGTACGCAGTGCACTGAACATGAGTGATGAGAATAAAGCCCTACTTGACTTGATTTGTTTCCATTCACATGCTGGGAGTGCACCATTACCATGACTAACAATGCACCAAAATGACTGCACAAAGCTACTGCAACCCTCCTATAGATGAGAGAGAATATTAGGACAACAGATAAAAGTAAAATTCAGCAAAATATTTTGAAAAAATATTTTCAGTCATGGGGAATAGGCATAAATTAACAAGATCGGTCTTGGGATTCTGTGAATCGATACTGAACCGTCAAAACCAGTATTGTGATTAATCATTCCATCAATATTTTTTCTCAACCCTAATATGCAGTACCCCATCTATCAAAACTCACATTTGGTTGGTTTTAGAGGAATTACAAAAGGCTACAATGTTTATGTCAGACAAAACATTTTTCTACAAATATAAGATTCTTTGAGAATCATTCCATCTTGAACAGAGAGTTCAATGCCAACATCTTAATGGGGATTTGGGCTGCCAAGAGCCGCCAGCATGGCATCAATGCATTTTGGCCGGTGTGTGTAAGTGAGCTAGAGGATGACACATCTTACCCTGAGAGAAGCTCAGAGGCACCTAACCATGCCAGTTTAAGGCACTCTACGTAAAACTGGAGCTGCCAAAATCTTACACAATGAAAAGCAAATATTTTAATCTCTTCTTTCCTGTGTAAATTTGTCAACGGACCACACAAATGATGTTTCACCGTTGACTGAGTCTAAGCTGGTTGCTGCTTGGCCTTCAATCACAAAGCCATGCACAGGCATCACATTATAGGCACGTGCTCTTTGCTGAAGTTACCCTAACGTGATGTCATTTACTCAGACTACCATCACGATACTACCTTAACCACTGTCCCTTACAAAACTAATACTAATACTAATTACAAAACTGATACTAATACTAATTACAAAACTCATAAAAACATATACACATAAACACACACACACACACAAAGCTGTGCTCATATCTTTGTGGGGACCATCCATTCATTTCTATGGGCACAACCCTAATGGACCTGGACCGGCCAACACGCATGCACATGACATGCAACACTGGACAAGAACAGCATTACCCAATATATTGATGATGGCTAGATACATTTCATACTCTAGTTAGCGAGGAAGGTTTTCTGAATCCATGCACCTAGGCCCACAATTGGCACTAGTCATACTGTAGATTTAGTTATCCATTTCAAACAGCGAACCAAAGCAAATGCATGCAGGAGTTTTACATTTAAACTTACCTCGACTAGCCTTGTCAACATGTTGAAGATCCTCAACAAACTTCAGCACCTCAGGACACCTCTCCTCACACACTTCAGCCAAGAAATGCAGCAGAGTAGATTTCTGATCTGCTGATTTGGTGTCCTTCAGCTAGAAAAAAATACCCAGAAGAGAAAATTAATTCTGCCTGCTCCTGTGCTTTACTATCCATATGAATTATATTCTACATTTTAGATTTTTTTCAAAGTGAGCAAATTTTAAGGTGATAAAGACTCTTATGCTGGTGAAACACTGGGCAGTCTCACACCAAAGGTATGAAACCTGGTCCCTGGCCACAAGTTTTAGGGTTGTCTTGACTAGGAAGTTTTGTAACTCCTGGCCACTTTCAGGTGTTGCTTTTATACCTCACAACAGAACTAGGACTTTTATGCTAAATAGGTATGGGAGATGCAAAATGCTCATAAGCGTCACATAATGGAGGATGAAGAAGTCGTTTTAATAGTTATGCGTTAATTATTGTGGTGGACTGGTCGCAGTAAAAATGGGACACCGACCTTTATCGGTATTTTACTTACATGTATATGACTGCCGATGTTTAAAATTCATTACTAAATATAGCTACCACAACGATCTTTCGTTTTCCGCAGAATAAAAAAAAAACAATGTTATTCTGCTAAGTGCTGGCAAGTATCACCACACATCAGAAATCTGGAGACGCACCCAAAAAAAGAAAAATGCATTCATTGATCCATTAAATGTAACAGGTAGAAAAATAACTCCATATAGTAATTACACCACTACTTCTCTCGTTTCCCTGCACTTCCACGTAACTTCCCAGTTACTGCCAGTGCATGTGGTCAACCAATCAGCAAACTATCACTAGCCCCTCCCTAGTAGTCTGTGTTTGAACAAAAGGCTAGTCTAGAAATAAGGACTAAAAAGGGGTTTTGGAAATGCCTCCAAGGAACTACATCAAGTCCACGGTTCGGGAAAAGGGTTCCTGAAAAAAGTTCATGCAGTGCAATTGCCCATTGACATACATATATTTTTTAAACAAAGAATACTTGCTCTTGCTGCTTGAGGGCAATGGGCCCAAGTAAATACTGACCATGAGGGACATTTCAATATCTACCTTATGACTGCATCTGGTTTGTGCACTCATTACCTGCATACTAAAAGAAAATCACCAAATAACAGAAAGAGTAAACGTCAATGTACTGTGATTAATAATCCTTCATATTAGGGATGCATTGATTGCATTGTCCTTGACGGATGCTTATTAAGCCCAATCTTCTGATACCAATCTTAGCCAATTCAGACTTTCTTACATAATAATTAGCAAACTAAACATTTTAAACACTTCTTCAATGAATCTCTTAATCCCACACTGTAAAGAACAGTGATTAAAGAACAATAGATGTGTGGCAGGTGAGATGAAACAAGATTAGCAGGGGAAGGCACTATGGCCAAAATTATATTTTTGGTTATAATCACGATGCACAATATAGATCATGATTTTTTTTTTTTTTGGAGGGAATATATGTGGTAATGTTAACCATTTAACCACTTAATTGATCCACTTAAGCTGATCCTTACAAGAAGTACTTTGTAGTATTATAATAAACTTAAGATATGCAAAATACTGTATATGTAATAGAATCTGACTCATTAGATTGTCTTCCTTGATAAATCACCAAATAACTTGAATTCAGTCCAAGTTTTACACAAAAAACAGCTATGTGTATACCAAGTCTAACTAAATAAATGGTCATCTTATTTAGATGTTACAATTGTAAGGCAAGACACACTGGCATTAAACATACAAAAATGTCAGAAGGCATCATTATAAATGTAGGAAATCCAAATGAGTCAGAGGAGAATATAGAGGAGAAAATTCCAAAGAACTGAAATTCAAAGGTCAAGCTCTGATATTTCACCGAAAGCTATGGGTCTGCCTGGGACGACAAGCAGAATAAATGAAATGAAAATTGACCCTTTCACTAGCCTCAAAGATAAGGAAAAGTACATATAGCACACCAATCAAATTTGTATTTTTTATTAACCTCAGAAGGCATGTAGCAGTTAGTGTTGCACAGGATACCGGTATTGAAAAGGTAACGCATTTTTCAGAACGGTTTGGTATTATATTTCTTTAGTACCGGTACTAATTACAGACGCCACTAACGCTAACCATCAAATCATAACCATATCCTCAATATGGCCGCACTACTGTAAAAACAAAATTATACCCTATACCCTACCCATGGATCGTATAGTTCCAGCAAACTAGCAAAACTGATTTATCATAAAATGACGTGATCATCAGGTCAGTGATTTATGTAAGGGAACTAATAATACAGCAAGACCTTACAATACGGCAAACAGGCTACGCTAACAAAGTAGCATCTGTACTTAATGGTTATTATGCTACGGTATTATAAGCAGTTGGATAATCAAACGTAATGCATTTATGCAGGAAAAAAAATCTGTTTTATAGTTTTGCGTACCCACATTTTTTTTTTCCCACCGTCACATTTGCGTACATTTTTAATAACAATAAGGTGGAAGTGCACAACAATCTGGGGTTGATATACTCTTAATAAACTCAATAGAATGTATTATCCTTCTCCCTAACTGAATAATTATGACGTGATACTAATATTAAGCTAAGTACTAGAGTGGAGGGAGGCTTAATTTTTTAAAATTAAAATTGTAACAATTTAAATGCATTTTCGATAAATAGCTCCTGAAAATAAGTGACACAAGCGCATAATTTACCATGAACCCTAACCCTAACCCTTTTTTCAGCATTGGTATGCTTGCAGTACCAGTATTGTGATACTTAAAGTGGTATCGGTATCAGTACCAAAGTCATAATTTTGGTATCGTGACAACATTCATGCAGTCAATGAAGGAAAAAAAGTCCATTTGGGTTCTCCATTGTCAAAACAACAGAAATGATCAACATTGTTAAAAGTTTAATGAATTTTTTACACAACTCTACTGAGATTATTGGACTAACTGTGGCTAAACTGGTCAACAAACTGAGCAGCCGAGCCCTGGACACTTCTCTTTGCTCCTAGGTGTTGGATTTTCTAACAAACAGACCACAGAGTGTCCGGACTGGAAAGCACACCTCATCCACTCTGATCTGGAACAAAGGTTCCTCATAGGGCCATGCATTGATGAGGCAGCCTACAGGACAGCAGTCAGACACCTGGCTGAGTGATGCATTCATAACAACCTGAATACCAACACTGACAAGACAAAGGAAATCACTGTAGACTTCAGTTCACGTTCATGGTGACGGAGTGCAATGTGTGAAAAGCGTTCTAGGGAGTCTACATAACAAAGGACCTCACATGGCTTCCTAACACCACTCACCAAATGGGAAAAGCACAACGACAGCTACACTTTCTCAGGAAACTGACAAAGGCCTAGATACCTCAATAGCTCCCAATTAACTTCTACGGCTCGACGGTGTGGTATGCCAGCGGCACAGCTGCAGAGTGTAAGGACTTTCATTGTGGGGTGGCAGGTTCCTAGGGAATCCTTGGGACTGACTTCCCAAGCCTGGGCACTGTTCATGTGAACTGACTTAAGAGGAAGGCTAGCATCATCATTAGCGAAACACCCCAGCCAGATCATCGTCTTTTTGACCCGGTGCTGTCCGGAAAGCCATTCAGGTCAATCAGACCCCAGACTAACAGACTGATGCCTCAAATCCACCAACCCAAAGGCAGTGATGGTGCCAGTGCTGGGCTGGTTCTCGCTTGGTGCCTTGTGAGAACCTGTCTGTGTTTCTACCGGTTTAAAAAAAAGAACGGAAATGTTATGTAGATGGAAGTGAGAGAAAAATAAAGGTGCATATGAATTCCATTTTTTTGGATTAATTTTGATCTGTATCAGATTTTGTTTTCATAAGCTGCTGGGAAAAAAATGTGTGGCATCTCTATTGCATGTATCCACTTTCGTCTCTTTAAAGGCAGTATCTGTCCTTGGTCTGTGTGTGTGTGAGCTGATTCTCTTTCACTGTCTTACTGCTGTCCTTTTAAGCGTCGTGCAAAAAGAAAATTCTCTTCACCACTCGAGCGTTACAATATTTTATTTTCCTATTTTTCTTAAATCTGCATTTTTCGTTGTTATTCTGCTGCCATTGTTGCTCAGGAAGAGATGTCGACAAAATTTCATTATATTGCAGTTTAATGACAGTTCACACTCTATCGTTAATTCTTGTCCCCCTCACTTAACCTGCTGATTACAGCTTACCACACCAGTCGTCATACTATTAAGGTGAATCAGTATTTCCAAGAGCACTAAAAAACAACCTAAATTTAATTCATCTTTGTTCTGTTTTTCAGTTTGGCTCCTTTCTACAGAAAGTGGTGCTGTATTTAGGCATGGGTGGGGGGCACAGCAGATGGCCCAATTCATGCTGAGTGTGGTGACCCAGCACAATCCACTATCGTCACAACATACACACTTTTACAACAGGTGACACTAATACAAGTATTTATAAAATATATATTCAGGTGCAATGTTATAAATTATCATGACAAATGTGTAACTGCATAAATCAAGAGTTCTGACCAACTGAGTTATGGACTCCATAAGACCTCTGAAGGTGTCCTATGTTATCTGGTGCCAGGCATTGGCAGCAGATGTTTAATTTCCGTAAGTTGTGAAGTGGGCTCTCCATGGATGGGAATTGTTTGTCCAGCATATCCCACAGATGCTCAATCGGATTGAGATCCTGGTAATACAAAGGCCACACCAACACCTTGAACTCTTTTTTTTTTATGTTCCAAAAACCACTAATGAATAATTTTTTGCATTGCACTAGGATGCATTTTCCTGCTGAAAGAGGCCACTGCCATTGGGGAAAACTTCTGCCATGAAGGGGGACTTGGTCTCTAGCAATGTTTAGGTAAGTGGTCCGTGTCAAAATAACTCCCACATGAATGCCAGAACATTGACCGGAACATACAATTCCATACCATACAATGCCTCTGCATTCCTTCTTCTCCTGGTGCCATCTTCTCCTCAGGTAAACAACGCTGACATCATGTAAACAGCCGGGTGCAACAGAAAACGTGACTCATCAGACCAGGCCACCTTCTTCCATTGTTCCATGGTTCAGTTCTGACTCTCATATGCCCATTGTAGGTGCTTTTGGTGGTGGACAGGGGTCAGCCTGGGCACTCTGGCCGATCTGCAGCTACACAGCTCCATACTCAGCAAGCTACAATGCAATGTGTGTTTTGACTCCTTTCTATTATAGCCAGTGTTAACTTTTTCAGCAATTTGTACTGCAGTAGCTCTCCTGTGGGATCAAACCAGACAGACGAGCTTTCGCTTCCCACGTACATCAATGAGCTTTGTGCGCCCATGACCCCATCGCTGGTTCACTGCTTTGCCTTCCTTGGATCACTTTTGGTAGGTACTGACCAGTGCAGACCAGGAATACCCCACAAGATCTGCCATTTTGGAGATGCTCTGACCCAGTCATCTAGTCATCACAATTTGGCCCTTGTCAAAGTTGCTCAGATCCTTACATTTAAAGTATTTGGCAGACGCCCTTAGCTAGAGCGACTTACATAAGTGCGTAAAAGTCTCATCAGTGAATACAATGTAAATGTGTATAACTCCAACGTGAAATGATCTGAGCAACAGAAAACTTGATGTATATTTTCTGAACTCTCCTTAAAAAGGGTGAGGTCTGAGCAAACAGGATATAGGATTATTCATATTTGACAAGCTAATTTGCTGCTCAAAGTAAAACTGCAAACAAATTGGAAAAGAAAACAACTTTACTACCAATTATGATTATCATATTATTTCTATACAAAGCCTTAATGTAAGCATTAACCGCAAAAAAAAAAAACAAAGTGCAAACAGAAAATTAATTCTACTAAAGCAGATATAAACTCATGATTCAAATATGCCTGGCATAAAAATCTTGTTACAGTGTGACAACTTCAAACCATCTGAAAAATAAAAGGCACAGAAGTAATCTTCGTATTTACACAAAAAGATACGACAGCACTATGCCACCATGACTATTCGAATGAATGCTACACACAGATTGAAAAGCTTACAGAACAGCATAAATCAACATAAATTAGTCTGAGTGGTCAGTAGCATAATGGCTAAAAACTTTTTTTTTTGTCATCCTGCATAAAAGGCCCAAGTTGTATAACCTTGAACAAGACATTTAATCTTATTACATATAATATGCTAAAGTGAGAAAGACAAGAAAGTCAATAATATAATGACATAAATACTACTACAGCTGCCTGGGATGCCAGTGTATTGCAGGACACACAGCTACATCTGGAGCATAGAGATGCTAATTAACTTATTGGGCAGTGGCAGGAAAGCCACACAGCATTGGGGAGAACAAGCAAAGGCGGAACAGGAATCCCCAGCTGCCCTCGGCTGCATAACCTAATATGTCACAGTCAGGATGGAAACAGGCAAATACAATTAGCTACTGCAATTACAGAAATGTTCAGTTTCCAGGTGAGCAACATAAATGTTCTTAATACCACGTCACATCTACTGGTGTACTGTACAAACAGTACCTAAAATTTGAGTGCTGTGCCAAGCATGCAGCCCTTTACAGATAGAGGCTTTTTACAGTATTTTTCACCAAAAAAATAAGAATTATACCTCAATTTCAGAGTTATCTGTTCTACAAGTTAACATTATAGATTAAAAATGTTCTGTAAATGTTATGTAAATGAAAGCTTGATGGAATAAATAAAATAAGACCTACATATTACCTTCTGGCCGCTTTATATATTTCTGCTTTAATCCGTAGTATCAGGCTGGGACTTTCATTCTCTGGATCATTTTTGCTGTATCTATCAGCTTTTGAGACATTAAATTGAAGGCGAATACAGGTGCAATACAAAATTATGTGCCTAAGAAATTCAAATGTACATCCAACTGGCAATTTTCACATCTGGACTATGGTGATGGTGACTGCTGAAACCTGACCCATTGTATCACAATACTACCTCAGGCTATATTTCAAATTCAGCATATAACACACAATTGTAGTTCTTGTTACTTCATCAATATGTTTACATTTATATGGTTATTCAATACAAATTTCAGTACTGATATGAGCAGAAATGCTGCTTCCCATAACCCTGACTAGGACAACAATCAACTGCAAGATAGATGGATGATGTTACAGATCCTTATTTGATATTGTACAAATATCTGCATTCTCAAATGCTAAAACCTTGATTAATCATATGGAGAATTTATTTTGATTTGTGGTCCTGAATAAGCCAGACAATTATGCAGCAGTTGTTCAAAGAAACCTGACAAGATGGGGTCCGAATCACCTCAAAACCTTTCAGTAAGGTCCTCGAGCACAGTATTTATTCTGAATCTTACTATTAACATGGGCAGAAATTTTGGTGGTGCTACACGTTTAATAAGCACTGTCAGGTTAATATGTAAATGCTGTCCGCACCCTAAATCTTAAATTCTCTTTGAGAATAATTCATTGTGCAGCTAAGGCCAAACTGAACAATTAATAGGGACTGTAGGATCACACATGCACATATCACAGGGCTGTAATTCCAGGTGGCCTGAGACAAGGCCGAGCCTGGTACGTGAGGTAGACATTGGCCTAGGCACCCCACACACACAAACATACTTAAACACACACACACAGATAACAAGGGAGGCCAGCACTCCAACTTTTATTGCCCAAAGATTTAGGGACCTATAGACAGCAGAGTGGACCTAATGGACAGGGGTCGACTTGGTGCACAGCCCCCTCCCCCACTCGCCCAACATCCTAAAGAAAGTTTCATTTAAGTTTGGTTTTTGTATACCCTGTGTATTGATTTACTCATGACTACTAGCCTCAATATACAGATATCTAGGTTATGTTTGTATGTGTTAGACAATCAATGTTTTGTGTGCCACCCTTATAACCATGTTCACGGAATATCACCTACTGTATTCTACCCCTTTACACTTGAACACATAAATTTGAATAAATAAATAGGTATAGCTACCATTGTATATATGTTCATTAGCTGGTCTGGTCTGTTAGCAAGCCTTCTTTGTTTCTACCATGCTATATTAAAAGAACTGAATTAAGGTGTACATTATCCATTCTGGAGAAGATCAATTGGGATAAGCCA
>JAODJW010000035.1:24824459-24837387 GCA_026777045.1 Hyperopisus bebe | reverse complement strand
TCACTTGGTATGATCGGCCTTCGAGGTAGGATGCAAGCCATCGCCAAGCCAAGCCACCAATGCCAAGACTCCTCAGGGTGGACAGGAGATATATATAATATAGATTATAGATTATAATATAGATTATAATATAGATTATTACAATCCATTCATTCAATAAAAACGTCTACCAGTTTACCAAAAAAGTAAAAAATTATTTAGTTTGCAGGAATAATAATAAGCTTGGTGTGTGAGCGCTTAATGGCACCTGCATTTAACTTTGAATGTTTTATGACAACAAAAGAATGCTGTAAGGAAAAGTGCTAAGGATGGCCCCGTGCTCTGGGTTGGTGATTTGAATACAGGCAGCAAATTGTGATCACAGGAAAGTCAGAATGTGAATGGGAGATCCATCTGGCACCACTGGAGTGCTAAGGCAGTAACTGAATCACCAGTGGCCAGGGAAGTGAGTGAGTCAGCATTAGCTCCCGTGGGAAGTCCCCAACCTGTCGTGCCTCGTCCCTGTCGGAGCATCCTCACTCTGTGTACTCAGCACACCGATACAAAACACCTTATTGGGGATTTTCAGGGTATAAAGGAGGGTAAAGGAGTTTCCTTGTTGTGTTTTTGAGCTGCCTTTCAATATGAGGTGTATGTCCACAAGGTATTACAGTATTTTGCTATTCGAAAAACCATCGTTTTGCTGTGGGTGGCTTACTTACAGATGGCAGATCACCATAAACTGTGTTTTGCAAAGTCATGCAATACAAACACCCGGAACTTCCTCATTACTTGAAAGCTACATTTCACCACTCTGGAATTCAAGTTCATAATGGAAATGCAGCTTGTTTTATGTGAATTAGATATACAACAAAGTCAAAAGTACAGATAGGGGATCATGGTTTACACACAAAAGCTATTGTATATAAAAAGTGCTTGTAGTTCAATTTTCTACAATATATCATGCATCAAACCTTACTATACAGTAGGGGTGTAACGAGATCTTGTGATATTACAACATGATGAGATTTCTCATCATAGTGAATAGTGGTCTCGCAAACGCACTGCAAATCAGGTGCTGTAAGCATGTCAGCGTCTGACGAAATGACCATAGTAGATGCCCCAGACACTTAAATCTTTTGTGTGGCAGCATTTTGGGTACCTGGTGGAAAATATGAACAGCGAAATGGTGACAGACAAAACACGAAACACCTGTAAGCATTGCAGGAAAATAATGCCGTATCCAGCGGCTAAAACTACTACTGCACAAAGCCATTTTTAGCACCATCATCTCTCTTTACTTAAATCCACTGCACCGGTGAAGAAAACATAAAAAAACATGTTTTACGTTTATTTATATTGTTTTATTTATATTCTATTTTATGTTTAATTGAGAAGTCAAATAGGAGAAAAGCCTGTCATTTGAGTTTGTGGTGAAATATTTTATGGTGCTAGATATTTGTTTTGTTCTTTACTGCATATGATGACTATTTAAAACATTTCGGCATACATCTGCATTATTTAGCATTTTTTTGTCTTTCAAATTAATCAAGTAAAACGCTGCTTTCCAGTAATATATTTCTTCTTTAAAGTTTCTTAAAATATTGTTAAAATATCATCTTGTTCTCAAGAACCCAATATCGTGTCTTGTCTTGTGGGCTGAGTATATCGTTACACCCCTACTATACAGCTTTCTTCCCTAAGGACCTTGAATAAATTTTGTCATTTTTGGTAGTCCTCCCCCCGACACCCCCCCAACTTCACTTCAATTGATTACAATAAAGTCAAATGAACAGATTATTAAATTCATATTTTATTTCTGGTTCTTTTACGTCAGTCCCTACTTATACAACTGAACTAATTTCTGCATTTTTTAATGGTATACGATAAATGGCTGTGTTAAATCATGCTTGACTCAAATGTAAACGGACAGAATCTGATAGAAGTTTTCTAAATGTGAGTACATCATTCCTTTTTCCAACCTTAAAAGTCATGTTGCTTCTAATTCTCAGGTGTTATGTAAAAGAGAATTGTCAATACTGACATAAAAAAGTGTGTAGAGACTAGGAAAAGTCATGTAAAATCAGTGTGTTGTTGCTAACGGCTAATTAAATCAATCCCAGCTACGACTCAAATCGAAGTGATTTACATTGTACAGAGCACTTAGAAAGGGGAGAACTGGAAATGGACAACTGATTCTCAATCTGCTCTTCCTGCAGGACAGAGACAGGCTTTGAAATGCAGCTATACCTGTATCACCATGTGCTGTCAGATTCTGTTACTGCCCTGTGTCTTGATAAACATGGTTACAGTAGACACACTGCCAGGTCTCAATTGACTGTTGTTGCAGTGTGTCAACACTTTCGTGAAGCAGTGTGATATAAGCGCAGCCCCTGCTGTGGCTCCCACACATCAACAAAGACATCCAGTCATTAGAAATGTACCCAACCTGCACCATTTTAGAAATTGCTTTTAGGAAGTTTGTCCATTTCTCTCACAGTTAGCACTGATGCCATAATCAATAATAAGCAACTATGTCCCAGCATTTCACTAAATGGGATCTTAATTTCGTTCCGGTTTGGTACCATATTTGGTATTAGACTGCACACCACAGGGTAACATCCGCCTTTCTTGTACGTCTTTTGTACCGTGGAAAAATTTTTGTAATATAACCCACAGGAAACTGCAATCAAGAAAGATCACCAAATAAATAAATAAATAAAAATCTATGTTCGCGGTAGAGGAAATTATTTAGATGATGCTTTTGCTTAAGTGAATAACAAAGACAACTTCTTTATTTTTAAGAGAGGTCAAACAACCTGAAGAGTCCATCTAACATTTATATATACACAAGACCAAAATCAGAGCTGCATGGAATAGATAATGCAGGATGAAGTACGTGATTAGATTCACAAAAACAGCTGCAATTTTCCTGGGGCTTACGTTTGATACATTTTCATGTTAAATACCAAAAAATCAGAGCATAGGCATTGCAAAAGTTTTCGGCTTATAACATGTTTAGAGGTCTGTCTTTTTTTTTAGATTACATGCCACACTGTTTTGTTTGAGAAATTGTACTTTGTGAAATGACAGTATAATCAAGAATGTAATCATTTCCAACAATCTTAAAAAGACACAAAGTAGCTTGAAAACCTAACACCCTAATACTAGTAGTACACACAGGTATCTAGGGCTGAGAAATATAATATAATTATCACAATATAATTCAAGTAATTATGTTGTGACGTCAAGGCTCTATTTCTGCTTGAAATACTCTTAGGATTCCCCTTCAACAGTTGCAGAAAATGAAAAAGATGTCAAATTAAATGGATTGCAAAATGGAATTTAATTTTTACAAATAAATCACACAAAAAACTTTGTCATCGTAGGGGGCAGTGTTATAGTATTGATTTCTTAATTTTCTTTTTATTGTTATATTACTTTCATTTTCATTTGAAATTCAATTTAGTTTTTAGTCTGGTTTTTACTTTAAAGATTTTTCTTCTTAATTCTATGATTTTTTTCCTTATAAATTTAATTTTCATGAATGTTGATAACCCCGGTACAGCATAACAGCAAAAAATGGCAACAGTACAGCTTGGTGTTTTTTTTTTTCCTGTGACTGCTTGGGTTTGATGTGGCTTACTTCTTTGAACCAGTACAGAACACCATTTGTCACGTCTTATAGCCTGAAAGTAGAGTCCCTAATTACTGGCGATAAGTTTCCACAGGACCTCTACACCAGCAACATCTTTTTACCTTGTTTATCCACAATTTCTCCTATTGATGTTGTGGCTACTGCACTGTAGCTTTCTTCGCTGACACAGGCACAGAAGTATCCTCTGAGAAAGTGCTCGTCTTTCAAAATCCACGTGCATTACCAAAACAGTGCTGTACTAACTCAACCAACCTTGCTATGAGTTTATAGGTTGTCTGTTCTTAAAAGGCTGCTAAATGATTGGTTGTAAGTATGATTCTTCCTGTGATGTGACTAAGTAATATTCGTCATTGACTAGGCATATAAAGATAAATCGCGAATCGGTTAAAAATCGATGTAAGTGTATGACGATTTAAACCGGCTGATGTGGAAAATGAATCGCTATTTAAGGAAAGTACCGTGAACTACTCCTAAACAGAAAAACTGGTGTAATATTACATTTGATTTCACAATGTCAGTTCAACGCCAGGTGTCTCTGTGTATTCACGTCGTACGACGTACATTAGTATTTGACCGAACACGAGACGGCTAGCAAATTTCAAATTGAGGACACACTCCCCGATCTTAAATCGGCGGTGTGGCAGCATATTAGCTTTCCGGTAATCACAAACGAAAACGGCGAGAAAAGCAGACAAAACGAAAAACATTGTAAAAGACTGATAACATACACAAATAGCACAACGAACATGCTTCAGCATGTCCACCGGCACCACAGTGAGCTCAATTCACCACCGCCAGAGCGAAGATTGTTAAAAGGGCAAACCACACTAAGAAGCTGCATATGCAAGCCTTATTTGGTAACGCTTTATATTAAGTGCACCTTCATAATGCATTCACAGAACATTCATAAGCAGCATGCAAGTACACTTTACCATCCTAACTTCCCTTAACAGCTTTAATATACATTAATAAGAAACATTACATGATTACAAAATTATGCTTGTTATTATTATATCATGTTTGTTATCAATGTATATTACAGCTGTTAAGGGATGTTAGGATGTCAAGGTATACATGCATGATGTTTATGAATGATTTATGAATACTTAATGAATACATTATGAAGGTGTACTGAACGTTTTATGGATGCAATATAAAAGCATTATGAAGGTGCAGTTAATGTAAAGCATTACCGTTTATTAATTTGAAGATTTTTTTCATTTTGATTTGGGATTTTTTTTTTTTTAGACAGAATTTTATTCAATTTCATTTGCACTGTTAAGAAGAGGACACATTTTGCAGTTTAGAAAGATAAATTGATATTTTTTTTTAATATATTTGTCTGCAGCTCATCCTGTTAAAAAATTGAGAAAATTGTATTGTGAACCTATCGAATCGTGAGTTGAGTATCATTATACCCCTATCATTGACACTTTATTGAAAATTCTAATTTTCTTATTTAAATTTTATATGTGGATAAAATCCATATATCACTAAATTGCCAAGCCTTACAGGTATGAAAGTTTTGCAAAAACCACACTTGTGATATACGGAAAACGCATACAGAACACTCACGTGCCATAGGAATATGGGAATATGTTTTACCTATAAATTTGTTGTGTATTCTCACTAGATAGGCAGAGAGATAAAAGTGTGAAGTGTTGCACATGAAAATTCCAAGAACTTCAGATGGTCAAATGGAAACATTAATACAGCTGAACACTGAGCTGAAATACTGAGCATTAACACTGAGTTGAAATTAAACTTCTCACAATATGTTTCTATACAAAAACCACATTTCAGCATTAACACATATTGTTGTGAAAGCACGAAATTCAGGTCTTAAACAAATGACCTCTATCTGACATTGCTTAGAAATTTCCATCTGTTTTCGAGTGAGACAGTGCCATCTAAAGGGACTTTGTAAAAGCTGGCAGCTGTGATGGGGTATTAAACATATACTACTTATGCGAAATATTTTGTCCCTAAGGGATGTGCTTACACAATCACACACACACACATGGCCTAACAGTATCTTAGACTCACTCTTACTCAACTGTCATCCAACAATATCTGGAAATCATCATTCTGGAGCCCAAATTAGCTTTTTTTTTGCTGCTTTCGAAGAAATATACCTATATTGGTATTTAACACTCATTTCTCCAAGCTGCTTGAAAAGCTATGGAAGGTTTTACTCTGTGTAAATGCCTGAAGTTCATATTCTGAATTAGGGATGACTTGCCTCAGGCTCTGCAAAATCATGTGACATTTTAACTATTTTTAAACTTAGTCATTTTCATTCTAATACAACAGTGAAAAAATAACAGGGAAAAGGCATTGCTACATGCAAATTTCATCCCTTTTTAACTCTATATTTACACTCACATGTTCACGGTTTCCTTTAGAGGACTACATCTAAAAAGCACTGAGCCACTAAAATATGCTGCTTCTTTATATGGGTCCAAAAAAGGAAATGCACATCGATTTAGTGACCCAGACATATTGATAATTTCAATGATACTAACCCCACAGAACCCACAAACAGGCAGTAATTACTGAACTCATGACAAAAGATAAAAATGACTAATGGATCTAGGGTTTTGGAAGCAAAGAACTAAAAATGTATAAGGGGAAAACACTATTTGCTTTATTTGATTCAGAGCCTAAAATATAGATCAGTCACGATCAGTAATGTGACCAGCACGGTTTATCTTCCCATGAAGCATGACCATTTTGTCATCTTCCTTCTTTCTGTATCGGATTGGAAGACTGATGAACTGTGATGAGGCATTGTGTTGGAAACACAACAAGTCCAAAAATCCCATAGGCAAAATACCACAAGACAGAAACAAAGTCAGTGCTAAACATGGGCAAGGAAATCAGGGGTGTGGAAGGAAGAACTTTTTACCCCCACCCCCCACCCCTATACTTTAGAGAGTTGTTGCACACATTTATTTAAAAAGGTGTCAATACACTGCAGAAACACTCACGGTGTTTTATTAGGTACATTTTGCTAGTACCAGGTTAGACCCCATTCTGCCTTCTGAACCTATCGTAATTATTTATGCCATATATTCAACAAGATGCTTGAAACATTCCTCAGAGATTTTGGTCCATGTTGACATGATAGGATCATGCAGTAGCTGCAGATTTGTCGGCTGCACCTTCATGACACAATTCTCCCATTCCACCATATCCCATAGGTGCTCTGTCGGATTAAGATCTGCTGACTGTGGAGGCCACTTATGTACATTGAACTCATTGTCGTGTTCCGGAAACTAGTCTGAGAAGATATGAGCCTTGTGATATGGTGCATTATTCTGCTGGACGTAGCCATTAGAAGCTGGGAGATGGTGATGGTAGGCAACAATACCCAGGTGTGTGGTCGTCCGCTGCTGTAGCCCATCTGCATCTAGGTTTGATGTGTTATGTGTTCAGAGATGCTCTTCTGCATACCTTGGTTGTAATGAATAGTTATTTGAGTTACTGTTGCTTTTCTATCAGTTTGAACAAGGCCATTCATCTCTGACCTCTGCCAGCAACAAGGCATTCTTGCCTAGAGAACCGCAGCTCAGTGGACAGGGCTCCAGATGGCGACTAGATTTTTAATTTTGCGAGGAGTTTTCATACCAGTCGGCAATGGCAACCATCTCTCACAATCCAGGACAAAATAAATAAGGCAAGAAATGTGTCCGCTTTTAATTATGTGGACTTTTAACCTGCATCTGCCTTTCCTGTTACATTATCAGGTGATTAAGGCATGGATTGATCCAGAGCAGTGTTGACAGATTGGGCGGGTTTTGTCAAATCATTGCACTGGAAACTCTTCATGCTATCTGGCAGCCTGTTGCAGAGAGTATGGCACCCCAGAAGGGACATGGGGGATATATATAACTAGGACACCGCAGTAAAGTTAGCTTTATATTCAGTTTTCTATTTATAATCTCTCAAGTTTCAACAAAAGAAAGCAACACCCCTTGGTTTTCCAGATTTCTTCACGGGTGAATTTTAATTAATATTTCAATGTATGTGTGTGCTCTTCAGGTTCAATAGCCCAGCTGTCTTGCTTACATATAGCATATTTCTGTGTCATTTATTAGTATGTTATTATGCATAAGAATGCAGAAGGCAAGAGTAGGCAGGTCAGATAGCTCAGACAGGAGAAAGAAAAGGCAATGCAGGATAGCCCGGAGACAAAAACGTGCCGTGAAGTTCACATTTTAGTATGTAATGGAGATTATGGCTCCTAAAAGAAGTATTTGGCTCATAAGTTTGTTTTCTTTGTCTGGAGCCCAGCTGGATTTTTCTTTTGTCTGATGTTTGATGTGAAGATTACATGAAGCTCCTAACCTTTATCTGCATGGTTTTATTCAATGTGCTGCTGATATATGATTGGCTGATTAAGATGTGTGCTTCATCAAGCAGCTGAACAAGTGAACCATATAAAGTGACCAGTGAGTGTATAAAACCTTGCAAGAGTAGTGACTAAATCAAAATACTTTTATCAGTGAGTGCTACACAGTATGTTCACATGCAGAGGTAAGTCGAGCTACTGTTGAAGCTCCACTACGCCATTTAATCGGACGACTGCCCTTGTCCCAGTATACATGCATGAGAGGGGAATCGATTTATTGACCAAAGTATGCTTGAGTCAGCTACAAGAGGTGGCGATATGGCTCTTTTCAGCTTGTTATTGGTATTAAGCTTTTTCCGGCTGACCTATCACGTCAGAGACATAAAAAAAATGATAAGATTGGTGAAAATGGACGTGTGGACAAATGAAGCTGTAATTGTGATTTGGTCGGAAGAACAGATAGAAAATTAGGATAGCATAATAAGAAATAAAGCATTTTGTATGATACCCAATGACGGCACGGTATTGCACATTTTTCAAATGTGGCAATGTCATTTTGTTGTAGTTTTTATGCCAGTGGAAAGCCAACACCTTGAAGTATCGTACTTTTGGTACCTTCTTGAAGTACCATAAGTACGGTTCTTAATGTGGGGGGGGAAAGCGCTCTTTAGTTGAGCGATGAATTGGACAGCTTTACAGCACTGTATATTTCATATGTGCTGTGCGTCCACTGCTACGCTGCTTCTGTTACTTTCGGGTCAAAGACCAGGGATAAAGTGTGGAGCAAATGCAGAGAGCTCAGGCCAGTTTGAGTCCGATTGTACATATACAAGCTGGAGTAAATAGACTCCCGATCGCATTATCTGGGTGTCTTAGCCTGACAAAGAAATTCGGTTAAGTTCGATTTCATGTACGTTAAAAGTCCGGCTTTAGTTGGACTAACACAATAATTCAATTTTGTTAGTGTGTTTGTAAATGTACTGACAGTGACAGAGAGCAGTGTTGTCTCACTGGAGGTTGAGATTAGTTCACAGTGTTACATCAATATCACACATATCTCAGCATACCAACATGTCATGTTAATAGGAACCAGTAAAATCCATTGAATCATACCTACAAATTAAAACAAATAATTTGATTAATCATGCTTGTATATTCAAAATAGCAGCTATAGTTATTAGAACCCACAATAACGGTTTTTAAAAAAAGTCAGCAACCAAACAAAATAAGAAGCAATATATAACTTTAACAACAAACAGCCTATGTAGGTAATATAATGCCAACATGTCATGAAGGAAAGGATAAGAAAATATATATGGGAATAAACACACACGCGCACGCACAAGCGCGCACGCGTACACAGAGCCTCTCCTCAGGTTTGATGGGTTACGTTCTGAAAATGCGTTTTATTACAGTACACTTATTATTCCTGGGTCATTTGTCTTTTTTTTCCCCATATATACTTTCTTATCCCTTCCTTCATGACATGTTGGCATTATGATACATACATAGGCTGTTTGCTATTGTAGTTATATATTGGTTTTATTATTTTTTATTTTTTTTGGTATAGACATAAAAAGATGCAGAAAGGAATTATAGAGGCCAGAAGCAGAAGAGAAATCCAACAAATGTACTGAGATCATTTACATTTCAAATTAATTTGTTATTAATGGCCTGGATGCATCACATTATGAGCAGTCCTGGCAGAGAGTTGTTGCAGCTCACATAACTAATTGAATCTTTAAGACCCTTGATATGCAATTGCCCACTTAAATATGGAGTATAATATCTATAGTGGAATCAAGCGCTTTGTAACATACTGCCAGGACTTTCAAGAGTATTTTAATGCTAATATTCTACATTCAATATCTCCCTCCAACCTTTTGCAATGCATTCTTTGGACAAAAACCTATGTCCTTGTTAACCAAGCTGAATAGATCATCTGAACAAAAATATGAAATGAAATAGCAGTGAATAATTCACAACATATTCTTCAATATTCCTGTAATATGTAATGATGTAAAGATCTATTACATTAAATTAATGTGAGCATCTATTCTAGTATTTCAGGTTTAAAGCCCTCAACAGAACCGTCATACCCAGTTCTATGAACACATTAAGAACACTAATAAGGTACTCTGCAGAACATATCTTTTGCAAATCCTTAGGTCTGATGCGTCACTACCACCGCCGTTAGTATATTTTTCTTTTTTTTTCTAGAAAATGGGGTCCTCAGCTACTTAAGTGGGTGCCTGCATGCTTCAAAAATGGAATTTGAAATGTTGTGTTTGGCCTTGTTCTATTAATACTACACTGCCCAATGATATCGCTATGACATGTACAAGGAGTCCCAAATAATACTATGGCTTCAAAATGATCACTGATCCTTTAGCACCTTCGCCGAGTAAAACATACATTTTGTAGGGGAATAAATGGGCCATATTACAATATAAATTGGCCCCACATGAAGAATATCTACTGTGTCCCCCATACAAAATCCACAAACATTCTGAATGGAGCCGCATTTCCACTTTGTAAACTGTGGGCTATCACTGTTCAGTCGGTTATTGTGGACACTCAAAGTACAGTTGCTTATTTTCTCAGGAGGGAAAATCAGGATCATTTGTCATGATTAGTTCCCCCTGTGCCTCATTCTCCATGTTACAGTACGTATAAATAGTTGTGTTTGGTTTTCCCTGGAGTAACTTGGATACCAGCTGATGCCAGTACCAACACCTGTAATTCCTCCATGTGCAGTCATTTCCCCGTTTTGCCATTTCTGCCATCTTCGCATATCCCCACCCTATTTGAGTCTAACCCTGAAACAAAAACATATAAAAACCTGTCCTTGTCTGAACCCCACATTCCATGGTCCTATGTGAATATCTGACTGGAGACATTTTCACACTTTGAAGACAGTAAACAAACAACAAAGCTAAGAAACAAGCACAATGCCTAAACTATTAAATGTTATAAAAATATATAATAAAATTCAGTTATATATAATTAATATGGTGAGAAATAGTGAAATATGAAAAATTAGATACTACCAGAATTAAACATTGTTCTGAAATAACTTATCATTTAACACCTAAGCACAAACATGGTCCTCCATTGCTACAGTGCAAATTTGCATGGTAGAAATTTGCACAGTAGAAATTTGTTTCTCTTCTAATGCTAAATTTGTCATTAGGCTAAAATAATACATCTGTTTGCCCAGCAAATGCCCTTGTATGCATCATTCTATTTGTTAAGGTAATCATAATATTTCTTTGAACTAGAATAAGCATAATACCGTTATCCTTCCCCATTTCTTTACAAATTGAGCAGTTAATAGCTAATTTAGTGTTGGTTAGTAAATTTAGATTTTTCACTGCACAGAATTCAGGTTCTGTAACGGGCCGGGTCACAGGGGCAGCGGTCTGTACTGCCTGGCTCAGGTGCCTATCTGTAACGGGCCGGGTCGAGTGTGTAAAATACAATTTGTTTACAATTAAATGAATTTACAAACACAAAAGTAAATTATCTTGCACAAAATTTATATCAAAAATTGAATTAACAGTAGTGTTGTTACATGTACAAGAATGGTGGCAATAGTCATTACTAGACAGTGGTAGGATACATACAAAAATTCTTGTGTACAGGCCTAACCGTTCACACTTGATATCCAGTCCCTAAAGTCTTTAACAAAATCATATGACATGTGCTTGGCCCTGAAACTGTGTGACACGATTGTCTCTCTGATTATCTCCTCACGTGCTATATGGCAGCATGAAGGTTTAACATTTCTGTGCTGTTTCACTCCAGTATTTAAAGGAATAACCTAAATCTTTCACTTAGGGTATATTACAGCTCTGCCTTCTTTGTCTTGGTTTTTTTAGATTAGCATTCTATCTTTCTGAAAATGTGCGACTTTAAATCTCGTTTCGTTGGAGCGTTTTGTTATTTTTTCCTGCCTTCACTCCCTCTGTCTCCCTCGTTTCCTGTTTCTTGCACGCCTCTCCGCTCTCAGACGCCAGCTCTCCTATGAAATGCCGGGCCCGGTTTGGCCTCAGTCAGCAGACAGACTGGTGTGGTCCCTGCAGGTGTGTACTGCATGTAGAAGACCCCCTCCCCCGTGCTGTCAGTTCACCATTTCCTGCTCTTTATGTCCCCTCCTGCCCCCTAGTGGTGCTCATGACACATTGAAACTAACTTACAAAAAACATCACTTCCATCTCCTTTGTACACTTTCTAAGGATATCCACACTGTGTAACTTTGTGCTTGAAACAGTCATGCTGTCATACACCCAAATAATAGTACATATCATAGTATAATGGAAAAAAATAAGTCTAAGCGTCCATAAGTATGCATAACTACTTATGATTTGTTTTCAATTAATATCACATAAGTAGCGCTAGCATTGCTGTTGAATGTGGGGTGCAGTTCCGCTGTGCTGTGGCCCTTTTCACCTACCAATAATTTGGAGCGCAAGTGGCGTGTTTGGAGTATGTCACTGCTCTGTCATTTGGTGTTTGGAGTATGTCACTGCTATCTCATTTGGTGTTTGGAGTATGTCACTGCTCTGTCGTTTGGTGTTTGGAGTATGTCACTGCTCTGTCATTTGGTGTTTGGTTCATAGAGGTTCACAGAATAGTATCAATGGTTAAAAATGTATTTTATCTGAGATACTCAGTGGGAAATCAGCCAGCATTACCTGTATTACATTTTAAGTAACACAACAGTAATGTATGTTTAATTCACCTTTAGTGATAACCAGGGTTTCATTTGTAAACATAGAGACCAACTGTGTCCACTGTTATAAGAGTAGGCAGAGCACACAAAAATCCATCCATCCATTAACTTCCGCTTATCCGAGCTCGGGTTGCGGGGGCAGCAGTCTCAGCAGGGAAACCCAGACTTCCCTCTCCCCAGCCACTTCCTCCAGCTCCTCTGG
>JAODJW010000035.1:24804869-24824359 GCA_026777045.1 Hyperopisus bebe | reverse complement strand
GCGCTAGGTTACCAAAAAAACCCAAATTGGGTTGTTTTTAACCCAGCACTTTTTAGCGTGTAATTTAGTGTTGGTTAGTAAATTTAGATTTTTCACTGCACAGAATTCAGGTCACATTTGTAAAGTGGAGTCATTCCATGTCGGTATGTGCTGTACTTTACCCAACAAACCTTCAAGCTCCTTCATAAGTCATCTCACAAGTGGACAAGACACAGAGTGCCAAAAGATTGTGTTCCTCCCCTGATTGATTCAGACATCAGCAGAACAGGCCCAGAACAGAGGTGAGAGCCTGCATGGGTGACGAGGTATGCCCTTGCATCTCAATGAGTCACCTCCGCGCTGCAAGCCTCACCTCTCCGTACAAACGAGGACAAGGCGTGCTACGGGCCGACATGCTGATTGTTTGTTTATTTTACATGCTGTGTTAAGGCTGCGCAAAATGCTTAATTGACAATCTGATGAGAGTTTTTGAGAGGAAAAAAGGATGAGAAACGATGGTATGAATCATCAAAGTGGTGTCAATGATAGAGTATCAAAGTAAAAATAAAAAAAAGAATAAAAAGAAAAAAAATACAAGAAAACGTGTACAATTTAAAGACAACTCGGAGACTCTGGGGTGCTTCTAAACAACCCGTAACGGGAATCCATTTTACTGGTGCCATATAATAAACAATTTCATTACTGTGCTTCCCAAGGTCAAATTAAATGTCATGGTTAAGTGCGATGCCTAATGTGAGAATTTGGCACACTGCTGGTGCGCTTGCTAAAAATTCAGTGCCATCGTCTGTTCCTTTGCACCACCAGTAAAATTTAGATAAAAGGCGCAGAAAAGAAGACTGCTGAGTTTTTCAGAAGTTCTCAAGTGAGTATTAGAAGAAATGGACTTCTCATAGAAATGACTATACGGTCTCAAATCCCCAGCCATTTTTGCTCAGGCTGTCTGTCTGCAAGTTCAAACACTGCGGATTCACCTGCTGTACCCTGGTCATCTTCACGGTAAATCTCATTCTGCCTAAAGTTTCCAGTCTGCATCCACAATTCAGTAGGATTTGAGTGACGTTTTTCCTCTGAAACACGCATAAATAAATTAGCAGAAAAACATAAAATAACGTGTTCTTATGTTTGATGAGAAAAGCCATATTAAGGTGTGAAAAGCTTTTACAAATCTACATTAATGACATGCAGAGCCTTATTTGTGGACATTAGAGAAGGACTCAGACAATGCATGTTATACTGAGTTGAATATACCAAATAGATTCAGGTAGACCTGCTGAAAACATATTTCAATAGATAACAGTTTTTGTTTTTCTGAAAGCTGCCATTGTTAGCCTGGCCCCAACCATGTCTATCAGCCAATTTGAAGGTTCAATGGTCAGAAAGGAAAAGATTATGAAGCCATGGACAGACACCTTGCTGTAAGCAAGTTATGCAAAGCCAATTCATTTCCATCCTAGAACACTGGCCAAATGCTACCTTAGGCTTGCATCTCATCTCCATTCTGCATTGGTGAGTTTTCAAGCTTCAAATCTGCTATTCCTGTAATAACTAAGGAAGATGTTATCTATATGTTCAAAAACAAATAAGGAATTCAATGAGTAATTCGATACAGCATTTCCCCCCACTATAAACCTCAGAGACACCGAGACTTGATCTTCATTTATTTCCTGAGAGAAACTGCTCGACCAATAGACCCTGGACTACAACTATTTTGAAAAGTTGACTATTGTCATTTGTTTTGGGACAATTCCTTTTATCTGCTATCTTCCTACTTGATGTTGACACTTACCCCCCACATTTCATCCAACCTCCACCAAGTTATTTTTCATCAACAATAATTCCGCTGTTAAGCACCATCAAGTTCATCACTTCCTGTACCACAGAACAGAAATTCTAATGTTTGCTACTGTGGGCATGCTATGTGCCATCTCACTTCTGTCTCTCCTCACATACAGGAACCAGCAGCACAACTGATCCGCACCCAGAATTATGGATCTCCTTGGTGCTTTAACGCAGCCGTGCCGCTTCCTACAAAGAGCTATCATCGCCATCAGCTGCTCCTAGCAGACATACTGCATCAGGACAAGCTGAGCCCCATCACTCAGAATTCCTTGCTTCTTACACCTGAACAAAAAATAAATTCCTACTTCTTCCAACAAAATTCAAGGCAATTTCCCAGATGTAAAGGACACTACACTAGACATTAAATTTGTACTTGGTTTCGGCTGTCCATCGTCCTGTGTACAAACTGCTCCTCACTCACATAGTGGGTATTATAATGTAACTGGCATTTGTTTACAGCACCAACCTCCTGGTTTCAACACTCTTTGGAGAAAAACACAAATGAACATTGAACATTTTATTGGAAATGTAATCATATTAGTCGGTGCAGAAAACAGATGCAATGATTAGGTGCCCTTATGGGTTAATCTGCCATGTCATGAGGCAGCCTCAAGTGACCAAGCATAGCATATTGATTTGTTCCATCTGGTCCTCATATATATATATTATGAAATGAATGTGTGAGGCAGAGCCCACCATAACATATCATCTTAAAAACCTTCTCTTTTATTTCCATGATAAACAATGTAATATATTGTTGCCATGATGTCTGAGATTTTTCTCTTTTAATTCTTTTAATCATTTCACTGAAATACTGACTGAAATGATTTCATATATAAAATAATTTGTAGGGCAACTGTGGTGGAAATCAAACACAAGTAAATCCATATTCAAAACACAGGTATTTTAGGCAATTCTTATCACTACATGAAGTGTCTTTTCCCCGCCATTACTTCGATAGGCATTATGTCTCTTTTAATGTTGAGTACTCAAAAACGGAACGTTGGGGGCGTTTTAGTACTCGCACTGCCTATGCCCTAAATCATTCTTGCTTCATTCCCAAAATTTTGATCTTGCTGACAGGTTTCCGTAGACTTTAGCTATAATCACATCCATAGTTCTTAAAATCTCCTGCCTTGTGACATTTTGTCTGTGGGTTTTGAGGGCACTTTGGATTTGGTCTAAAGGCTAAAATGAGGACGTGATGTGCCAAATCACAATTTGGCAGGTTTCAAATCAAATACTGGAAGAAGAAAGATGACAGAATGGCTGAATGCTTCATAGGCAGATAAAGAGTGCTGCTCACATTACTGATCACGAGGGATCTATATTATAAACACCAACTCAAATGAGCCTATTCTATGCTTTGAAATTCTCTACTATGTCTTGGAAATTTCCACCTGCAGCAACAGGGAGTAGTAAAAATGTGAATTGATTTAAAAAAAAAATCTAAAATTACAAGTGACCGGTAATCAAAAATGCTGGATATACTGCAAAAACCTGTGTGCATACAGCTAACCCAAAAGTGAGATGTGGACTTGAGTCTTTTACACTCCCTCTCACACTCATCCTTAGCAAAAACTGGTTAGATAATTTTGTGAGGAAGTGTGAGGAAGGCAAACCAATATATTGAAAAACACAATGACGTATTTCCATAAAATATGACAGATAATTTGACATTGCAGCATATTACCATTATATTAAACAGGACGAGGTCAAGCTGTTTCTCACAGAGCTAAAGTCTTCATTTTAATAATATTGCCACTTAATGAGTGAACTTCAATAAGTGTCACTTAATGAGTTTACTTTAAACCAGGGTTTCTCAAATTTTCCAAACACAATGCCTGGGGGGAGGGTTCTCCTTTGCCAAATTTCACTGACTGGGGAATTTTATCGGGCAGGTAAAATTTCCTGATGGAGTTCATGTCCATGCAGAGGCCCATTATGGGCTGAACAGTGTTTCCCACTAGAATCCGCTCCTGACCCGCCACTGGGCCGTGGACCTGTGACTGACAAACCTTACTTTAAACTGTCACCGACCCCCCCCAGCTGAAGTGTAACTCTAAATTACACAGCAGGTAGATACCACTTCTCACCTGCACTCGTCTTCAATAAATACAATCATTAAACTACATTTTGAGAGGCGGATAAACTGACACGTGGAAAAAATGTGAAACATTCAGTGGCTCATATCCATTTTTTTTTAGTTAATACCAAATAGTTTTAATATGCAATGAAAACATCACCATTTAACGTATGGCAATACCACATGTAACCATGACATTCTGTATCATAGGATCTCTCTCCATGCACACAAATAGGTAAGTAGGTCAATCATTCACTGGCTGAACCCTGCATTCACTAAAATAAATTCAGTTGCTATTCCTCTGCTGCTTACTCCACATATAATTGTTTCAAGCAAACAGCATGTGGGATGGTATATATGCATTTTATGTTGGTAGAACAAGTAAGACTAATGTGAGACAATTGAAGTCTGATTGGCTCAAATGATCATCTGAGTGAAGTGAAACATATTACTGGCCAGTACTGGAATTATTAAATAAAACAGACAGTGTAAAACTGTATATATAAACCAGAAGTAGGGCTGGAAAATGAATCAAAAATTACTTAAAACCGACATTTGTCTAGTCTATGTTGGTTACTTTGGTAAAAAAAAAAAATGTTTCCTTATGTTTGTTCATGTACTGTCCCCTTAAAATCATACTACTGCATGTGTTGTCACGTGACTCTGCCCGGTCTATTCTGCGACATGGAAGCAGTATGGAGGCTAAGTCCTACACCAAGCCGAATGAGCAGGTTCAGCAACTTGTAGGAAAGAAAAATGCCGTGTCTGGCATTGGTCCCCCGGCAATTCATTTCAAATATGATTTAGGATACAATTCAATGCATCAGAAATTTTCAATTTCTACCACAATTTGATTCATAAATTATTTTTATAACTGAAATTCAAACTAACTTTAACTTCAGTGAAAAAAATTCACATATATGACCATGAGAACTGGATTAGAGGCTATTAAAGGACTACAAAGAAAGTTGAATCTCAGGGCATCTATTATTCTTCTTCTTCTTCTTAATAAGAATAATTATTGTTATTATTGATTATTATTATTAACCTTATTATTATAACTGACTCTGATTGAGGCAGGTAAATTGCCACCTTAACTAATTCATAGAAATGCTTTGATGCATCTTTAGACCCATATTGACTGATATTTATTACTGTTGTCACCTTCTATAAAAATCAGTACTATAGTAGGTATTAAAACATGAAAATATCCACTGAACTTATTGTGAAAAGTAGTCTGTTTTATTCATGAAATCATTAGGTACAAATCAGATATCCCACCAAGACTGAAGTCTCTGGGAAAAACTATTTTCTGTTAATATCTTGACACGCTGATGTATATATTGAATGGGAAAAAAATTAAACTGAATCAAGTTGTGAAAACATGCTGAGCTCTAAGGAAGCTCATGTATCATAAAACAAGAGGAAGGCAAACTAACACACATCATATTCTGCCAAAAGAGAGTCAGCATGTTGTCTGATTGCACACACATTCCTCTGGGTGGGGGGTGGGGGGCAAGGGGTAAACTCGAGGTGATTGCTAACATCTGTTCGCAAACCTCTGGTCTGAATAACTGATGCAACTAAGAATAAATCTGCATACTGCTGATCCAAGAAATTATGTGAAGACTGTAAACCACAGAGGAGTGCTAGGCCACCTATGACACCTTACTTCATTGGGAGAACTCCACATCAGCAGCAATACGCTGGAATAAAAGAGTGAGTAGGACAACATCCAGTGTTTTCAGTATCACTCAAATATCTATAGATCCAACATCACAGGAAATATTGCTCTTTATCCAACACATCCTGTGGCATACCAATAAAACGTAAAACACAAAACCTTCGACTTCAGGGATTAAGTATGTTTATTATGTTAACCCCATATCAAGTATAGGATGAGATTAACGCTACGATTAAGCATGTGTCATGCCCAGCTCCGTCCGATTCTCCTGTATGCCACGCCCACCTCATTACCTCGTGTTTATCCCTGATTGTTCTCACCTGCTTCTTGTTAATACCAGCTCGTCTTGTGTATTTAGCCCTCGTCTGAGTCAGTCTTCCCCAGACTTGTCATTAACGTGCGTCGCTGTCTTTCCTCTACCCCAATAAACCCGATCTGTTTGGATTCCCGCTTGCCTGCCCTGGTTGTTCCTTACGCGAACGTGACAGCATGCAGTGCACACTGCAATTTACACCAATGAATGCATCTATCTCCCAAATCTAATTGTATGTGCCTAGTTTCCAACCCTGCCTCGCGATCCTTTCAGATCTTGCCTCGACCCAAATTTATGTTGCGACCCATGGGTTGAGAACCACTGATATATACAGTATCTTTGTAATAAACCATTCACTCATTATGTAATGCAAGAAAAAGCATGTTAACACAACCATCCCGATCTGAGAACACAGCTTAGTAGTTTCCAGTTACTTGCTTAAATAATATTAAAGTAAATCAAATAATATTTATTTGCATTAAAAAAAACCTTCCAGCAAACCTTAAAATTATTTTCTTCTTGAAATATAGCAGTAGATTTGCAAATATTACCATATAAACTCTACGGATGTGCATCTCAATTTAACAAGTTATATTAACCATCATCAGGAAAATCGCGAGATTTAATCTAGAGAAGATAAAAAAAACTAAGAAAAAATGGATAGTATCAAATCAAGCAAACAGCTGTACCAGATTTGAATTTCTGCTTTCAAACAGGGAAAGTATAAATCGAGTAATAAACCCTACTACATATTTCTAGCATGGCGATGGGTCATTATAGCTGCAAACAGCTATTAAGGCCAACAAAGTTCAAACGCATCAGTTTGCATGTCTGGTTTCATTGTTTAAGCAAAACCTGCCATGCTCAGTAAATCTAATTTCATTTGAATCTTAAAATCAGATATTGCAGCAGAACCCGAGGGGATGTTTCTAATGAAATTACAAAAGCGTATGCTTGAGAAGAAAACATGAATCTCTTCAAAAAGTGGAGAGGTCCCACTAGAACATTTCTCTTTTCACAGGTGGATGGATGATACTTACATTTCGTCCATTTATGATAGGGAGCTGACTAGTTGAAAACCTTCATGCTACACAGCTTAGTCAGTATTATTTGCTTCTATATAATGGTTTACCAAAGACTTACATTTCACAAAGAAAGGCGTTTCAGTGAGCTGCACTATTGTCTCACATGTCTGGGCTGAGAGTGTCTCTGAATGGTACACAGTGTATGATTCCTGACATCCCGGTGCCCCCGCTAGTTGACACAGCCTGCCCCATGGATGGGTGGGGTTGCATATTAATTCACTCTCACTGAATTCAAATAACCTTCTACCTTCCAAAGCTAACATAATAAAATACCCACTGTAATACCAAGCAATGCGCAGGCTGAACATTTTGTTTTGCTCTGTGTTTTTATGAGGGAGGGAGGCTATAAAACATTCAGCATTTACCCTATAAAACAAGCAAATTTTAGGTTGCATGTAATTAACCATACACCACAGACCACCCATATACATTAATACCCAGTATCCTTCGGTTCAGTGACGATCCTGACCTGAAATCCTTTTAGCACCTTTCAGCACAGGCACTCCTGGCTGAATCTAGATAAGGAAACACAGGGTGCTCTTCAGAAATACAATGGCTTCTAATTACACTGAAGTCAACAGAGGCGCAGAAGCATTACTAAACAGTCAGGCTTTCAAGCCAAAAGGAAGAAAGCCACTACCTTTGCTCACACTTAACTTCATGAGGGTGATAATGATTATAAATTAAAGGTGAAGGAACAAGCAGTAGAGAGGGAGGAGGACCTTGCAGCAAGCTGATGTGGGACAAGCGCTGTCTTGTGCCAAGGGGCCCAGGCAGTAAATGGAGAAACCGTGTCTCTCACAGGCAATATTAAAGGTTCTCTCCCTAGTACAGCTTTCTTCTTCAGCCACTTCAGGCCAAATCATAGCAGCACTTTGCTGTTTAAGGGATCCATTTAAGGGATCCATTTCAGTATATTTGCTGGAACTGTTTGATCTGACCACGGGCCTTAAAACCAACATTTATTACAATGCTTTCCACGGTAGGTGAGTTTCACTTTAAACCTTAGACAATAAAAAGTCACACATTGATCATATAAATTAAAACACACCGGTTTAATAGACAAAAGAAGTCACAATCTATCCGAGCAGTCATTTCGATTGAGGCCTATTTTGAAGAACCAGACAGTATTTGGGGAATGGGGACTTTCCTTCTAATATGTATCTGAAGGACAGCTGCAGATTGAGGTTATGGGAGTAACCACTTTGAGAGGAGGAGACATTAAGTGAAAGCCGTCATCTGCAAACTTCAGCCATGAGGTATAAGAGCCTGGTTTAACAACCCCAGATTACTGGACCAGCAAACAGATGTGTTTAGCATTAAGCATTTTAAACTGGGGGGGGGGGGCAATCTGACAATTTCATATCGTGATCAGTCTTGAAGACACCCACGATTTACTTTCCATGCGAATCGTATAGATTGTGACCTTTTATGTCCTACTAGTGTTTCCAAACTTCACATAAAACAATGATGGCCAGTAATAACAAGGGTCTGTGCTACGTTCACAAAACAACAGAATGACTTCCTACTATAGATGGCTGTGCTGATGGCCAAGTTACTTCACGCATCCCTATTACAAGGTCTCTATCCTGCATGACGTATTTGAAAAACAATTCAATGTGAACCATCAGCATGGTGGATGAGGAGCTGGTACCAAAAAGTACCCAGAAAGTGTCAGAAGTGTGGCAAAGGTTAGGCTATGCACAGTCTATTTCACAAAGCGAACTTTGTCGGGTTACAGTGAGCACTTCTGGAGGTAATCCAACAAATTTATTTAACCACCTTAAATGGAAGCATCTAACAACTTTGTTTAATATTTAAAATAAAGTTTAACTCAGGGTTTAATGACCATTTTGAAAACAGTGTCATTAACCCTTCCAACCCTATCCATTTTTCAGTGTTTTTCTATCCCTTTGATTCTAGGCTTATTACATGGTATGTACATGAGTTAGCCACATATGCTGTACGCTTTTGCTTTCAGGACATTCTGGGCTACTCAGGTATGACATAACTTAATGTGTAAATACTGACACAATCTTGATATTATCCTTCTTATGAGGATAAACAACTTGCACCTATTGAAATTTCTCAATTTTTGTCTCATCTAATATAACTATTTGCAGGCACTACAAATATAATCTTGTAAATGCTCTATGTCTATGATGTGGGAATGCAGGGGTTTCATTGGGAACCTCTCTATGACTTAGTATTGTGAAGGAATACACGGTTAGTGCCAGACGGAAAAGGGTATCTTTGATTTTGCATCCATTTGTCGAAGTAATCTGATAGAAAGCAATGATTAGTAAAGTGAAATTTGAGAATGAAACTTTTAGTCATCATTTTAGCCTCAACAAACAAGGCTGTAGCACTTTACTGTGTTTACATGTATGACATGTTCCAATTACATGATGGGTGCATCCTATTTCAACTGTTTTGACAGAGCTCGACATCATCAGAAGCACCGGACTGAGTAAGTTCTCTCAATTCCAATGATACGCGATTCATGTCTGAGCTTTATTCCTGTCTAAAGTTATGAGCCTGAGATTTATGGTTGCGAAAATCAACACATTTTGTGTTTGTCGGGTTCTAAGGGTTAATGCAACATTGTGTTTTAAAAGATGCTAACAGATAAGTCCTTAAGCTTGTTTGAGTCTGGCTATTCTTCAAAGTATATTTCAAAATGGGGAAGAAAGATCAAAATTCAGATCCTGGATAGTAATGGTGTTAAAAAGATCACTATATGATTGTTTTGGCAAAATCACCCTGTTTCAAACCACGAGTTACCTTCTGACAAAATGCACAAGCTACACTGAACTCACAAGCCACCCAGTGCAGCTTTCCAGCTTGTAAGCTGTAAACAGTTGGCCGTTGTTTTTTTTTGGAATAAACCAGTAATGGAAAACGTAAGTCACATCCCTTAATATTCTGGAACAACATAAAATCATATCACATACTGAAACACAATGTTGGTAGAAAAACTGCAGGACAGGAATTTCAGACTTTATGAATGTGTACATGAATACAAGGCTTGACTTAAAATACTACAGTGAATAAAAATCTCTGAAACCTGAGCCATTGTTTAGGTAGTGGTCAACTTGTAGAAATTTCTCAGACTGATGGACAGACTGACGTACAGACAGGATTCCCTAGATGATATAAAAGTGAAGCATATTGCAGTGAAGGCATATATGCTTGGGATGTAGTTTTCAATCGCAGTAAGTGTGCTGCCTCTGCCTAAGCTCTCGCCACTATTTCACAGCAGCCAAAGTGTGAGACCTTGAATCTACTGTACGAAGTAGGTACAGACTTGAGACTTAATCATCTGAAGTACATCATTAGCTGGTACACTTCAAGCAAACTGCTCTCTCAACAAAGGTTTGGCCTCTATGTCCTTAGCATGGTGCCTTCAGCATCACAGCTGCCTCCCTTTTAGAGGAGTATGCTACCAACAACTTTTGCAAATGCTGTATCAACTTTTGCAAATGCTGTATCAACTTTTGCAAATACTGTTATTTAATGCAAAATTATGAGTGATCTCAACTAATCGGTAAAATAGTTGATGGATTAATCCATAGAAAATATCCATTAGTGGCATCCCTACTTCATAAGGTTATAATATAATGGCAAATGGCAACTGAATAGTATAATTCATTCTGATGAACACCGAACAGGCTCAAAATGATACCTTCTTGTTGCTAGATGACTGCAACTTTCAAACTGATGTCAAACCTAATAATGGCAGACTAACTCCTGACACTGAAAATAAACAAGGGCATTCCTGAAGAGCTAAGGGAACCCAAATGAGATACAAGCTGACCAATCAAGCTTCTCTTCCATGTCTGATGTTTGAAAAGCAGAATATTTGTGGTTGGGGAGCAGGTGATAAAGATAAAGTAAATGAGTTAATCACTAAGGTACCCTGAGCAAGGTACTGCCCCCAAGCGCTGAATTAGCTGCCCCCTGCTATGCCACATTGTCACAAATGGGTTAAATGCAGAGAACGCATTTTGTTGTTGTGCACTGTGTGCTGTGGTGTGTCAACAATGACAATCACTAAATTCAAACGGCATATGCAGCCACTTATGACCATGGGTTGGTGGTGGAGATTTTAAGGCATATGGCTCTGTATTTTAGAGTGACCAAAGTTTAAAGCTGGCTGACAGAAAACAGACAACACTAATTAATCAGACCTGCAGATCTGAGGCCCCACGTTCCATGCCTAGACTGGGTTTTTCTGTTACCTACAGAAAGCTTAAAAAAAAAAATCATAAATGGAAAAGTCCTTTTGTACTCTGGTATGAAACTACTGTGATCTTGTTATGATGAGAAAAATGATCAAATATTATTCTTGAAATCAAAATATTAGTCAGTCCTGCTACAATGCGACTAATTCACTCCTGAAAAACCTTGAATTTACTTAAATTAAAAATTAAAAAAACACATACCCAAGGGGAAAAATAGGGTTAAGGGAATGAAACTCCAAAACTTACACCAAACAAAATAATAATGCAAATTAATAAAAACAGTGATGCTGGTGGCCACTAATGTGATTATATGCATTTTAAATAAGAAATGATAATAAAACATTAATAAATTATATCCTAAAACTCTCCTATGGCTTTTTCGAGTCTCATGGGAATTGCCTAGGAACTTCAGCTGAACATGCCGAATTTGATAACTTGTCCACAGAGTTGGGAGTAGTGATGCCCAAAACACTTCAGGAACCATTTGCTATATTTTCTGACCCCCACTAGACAGTGGTCCTATGATCAAGCCCGTAGTGCACTCCGCAATTTACATTAATCAATGCCTATTGCACAAATCTGATTGGAAGTGCCGATGTGCTGGATCAGTATAGGAGTTTAATGGTTTTAAAATGCTTACATTTGCAACTTTGCATCGCAAGCCTTTTGGAACTTGCCATGACCCAAATTTGGGTTGCAACTCACGGGTTGAGAATTGCTGCTTTAGGGCATGCTTTGAGCCTTTTTGAGCACCATCTAGTGGAGTCCGACAATACAGCAAATGGTTCATGAAGTATTGCTTTACCCATCATTAGTCGGGAGCAATGAGCCACAGGCACCATGCGGCTGGGCATTCACACAGCACAAATACAACAGATTACAGTATGTGAGGCGGCACTGAAGGCAACATGGCTACTGATGGTCTAAGAAAGGCAAATGTAAGTGAATTAAACAATGTTGCTGTTTTATATAATTTGGCAAATATTTTCAGATTTTAAGAATCTAAGAATCTAAAACCTGTGCAGTGCATGGACGCAAGTTTGGGTACTAATATATTTTATAGCAAATTTGCAGTGTAATATCACTCACTGTAGCAGGACTGACTGTATTTAACTTATTTTTTCATTGATTATCATTAGGTCTGACAGTTTAATCCATTCAGTGATCACAGCATAACTTCTTCCTTTCAGTACTTGGGTCTTTATGGTCAGTTGCATTAATTCATTGTGTCTGATGTTCAGGATTGTTAATAAATGTGATACAATACTTAACAAGTGCTTATTTGGTTTAGGATTCAGTTTATGCATAGAGGGCACTGTAAATTGGCTTGACAGTGCAAACAAAAAGGGCCTGCAAAATTAGGACTGAGTGAGGTAATTGCTAAGAGGTATCAGAATGCACTAAGCAGCTGGCGCTCTGTCATTCTGGGTTAGTGGAAAAGACACATTTCTGGTTCAGATCAAAAAAGACAAAAATAACTGTGTCAAACAGCTGAGAATTCATGCTTCAGAGACTAGGAGTCTAAAGGAGAGAAAGTTAAGAGTGAGGGCAGATGATCATTTTAAAGGCAAATGACTATTTGTGGAATCAATACACTTTTTGTTTTGCCTTTAAAATTAATTAAAACCAATGGATTTCACATTTCACTGTAGGGTACATCAAGGCCAACTTTCAGTCAACTGAACACCTACAGAACTGCAGGCATTATCTGAGGTATCCCCAACAAGCTGGACAGTAATCCCAGTGCACCAGGCCTATATCCTAGCATGATTTGGTTTTATTCCCAGATCGTTACTGTGCTGTAGATCAGGCACAACCGTGATCTTCATAAGGGTACATATCTCTTAATTCTTAATTCTGTCGCATGTGAGACAAAATTTTACACAAAGTTCTACTAAAATGGGTATCATGCATTTAAGGGGCAATCTATTGAACTTTTTTTATACAACAGTTAAGCACAAGGCTGAATGACTAAGTCTAAAGAGCCAAAGAATATGCTGGTTATTTTCAGCTCTTAATCAGTTTTCCTTTGCTGCATGTTTTACTCATTTTCTGTACACGTGTCCTATGCAGGGTTGCAAGAGTCCAGAGCCTAACCCAGCACACACACACACACACACACACACACCCACCAAGGTACAGTTTAGCAACTCCAATTCATCTTAGCATGTCTTTGGACTGTGGGGGGAGGGGGAGAGAGACCAAAGAACCAGTAGGAAACCACACAATGAATAACATGGGGACAACATGTCAACTCCACACATGTAGAGCTGGAGTGGAGATTCAAACACTGGTAACCAGAGGAGTGAGGCAACAGTGCTAACCACTGTACCACCATAAGGCCCTGCTGCCTACTTGGGTAAAACTGAAGGTTTTAATAAACAGTCACATTTTTGTGTTAAATGCAGCTCTTTTTTTCCCCCAACAAACACATGCCGTAGTATAATGACTTTAAAAGAAATCACAGTAACAATGACATAACTGGTCTAGATAATGATAAAAAAAAACTAGTACAAATGATTCTGGAAAAACTGTAATGTTTTCTTTTTTTTTTCTTATTTAAATGGTGAAAGGGAAAAGTAGGGCATTGCAGTTGCAGTGTCACATGAGTGAAAATAAGACAGCAGTCAATACAATTACACGTCCGTTTCAAAGCATGAAAGTGCACTTGAGTGCCAACAGCAAACACAGCACAGGAACACCGGTGACCATTAAGATCTGAGGAGGAGATGCTTTGTAACACAGTCACTTTCATCTGACTATAGCAAAGAGGTTTCATTGGCCCCACCATTGAATGCTGGCTGGAGAAGCTAAAAGCGTAGCGAATCACCAAAATTCTGGGATATCGCAACAGCTCTAAGCTTCATTCCAAAGTGAACAGTGAAATATTGGCTGTTATTTTCATAGAAATCTTTGGTAGGAAATATATATATTTTTTGTCCATTAAATTATTTGTTTGTAAGATAAGCTTGTATTGTGCATTTAATATTAAATTCAACTATACTGTTAATTTCAAAATACCAAACAGCAGATATAAACAAGAATAAATTAATAAATAAATAAATAAATAAATAGCTGCTTCAACAACTAAACGCACAGTAAAGTGTTGGAGGAGCTTGATGGGCCAAATGACCTCCTCTCTTTGTAAATTTCTTATATACTTATGCAATTAAAAGTCAATATTAGCAAATTCTTCACGAAGCTGGTCTGTTTCATGCAGTGGGATTAAATATGCCGAGGAAAACAAAAGCAGGAGAGCTGGCAATAATGAAAACCACAAGAATACAGGTGCGGATATACAGAAATAAAAATTCAAGAACATAATCAACACCACAAGCTACTCAAACTACTGTTCACACATAAGATGCTCACTTTTCATGAACCATGATGCTGGGTAACAAACACACATGTGGAATGCTGCATACTCTCAGAATGCAGATACAGCTTCTCTGCTAGACTTCATTTAGGGAGCAGAAAAGATGCAAAAATAGGTCAACTTCCTGAAAACGGAGATGTAATGCAGTGGTGGGAGGTAATTATGGATTACAATGGATTGTTCTGAAGAGTTGGGCTTCATTAGCTAGAGGAAGGAGAGGAGAGAGCGGCGGGAAAAGCGGCAGACTGCAGTGACCCGGGAAGCTCGAGGGCTGCCGTGCCACTCAGGTAAGGGAAGCCATAAACTAGAAGGATCTGTGGCAGTGCGAGGACCCTGCGTGGTTATAGGAGACTCTTTTTAATGAGGGTCTGCTATCCACCAATGACCCTACTGGAATTTTGATGAGCTATTTGTCAGACTGACTCAGGATCAGCGATTCATTGAGATTAATAGCGCCCAGTTTACCATCTGAGCAGACACACCAGGCTAAAGCTCAGAACAAGTTTAACAAATGAGCAATGGAGCCATTCTGCCTGAGCACTGAGCGACCGGGTTCTGATGAGGCACTGTGATATTCTGAATCCACTACTCCTTTGCTACCATAATGACCACACATACAAAAAAAACAATAACAAGAATATGTCTGGGCTAGGCAATGCTAAATTACCTATGAATACTGCAACAAGACAATTCATCCTGAAGTTATTCAAAAGCATGTTGTCTTTTTTAAAACTAACCAGACTGTGTTTAACATTTATTCACCAGTAAAACATGTTTTAGTAACAGAAAGAGAGGACTTATTTAATAATTAAATAAATGTGTTGTCTGTGACAAATGCATCACAGGCTTAAGTGCTGGCTATAGCCTCATACGCCATATTTCTAATAGCTTGAAGAATATTGAGCAGTGTCACTGGCACACCCTAAGCAGTGATTCAAAGGTGGGACGAGCTTCCAGGATCTGCCACAGTTTGGTTTAAGGGCTTCAAATCTAAGGGACCACCTCATTCACTCATATTCCCCAACACATCCCCAGCACATCCTTTAACCTGAGATGATACTGCATGGTAACTATAAATGCTTGTCGGTAACTACATGATCACACAAAAAATGCGTCATAGATCCCCATACAAATAAATGATTGAATATAAAGGGTAGAGTCACTTGTCTAGCCACGTTTGTGCTATACTTACTCTCCTGCCCATGTGGGCTATATTATGTTGGAAAAACAACACAACTAAAAACCAGAATTTGTGAGCATAACTGTGCAATTAATAACATGAATGGGTCATGATGGCAACTCTCTACGATTTAAGGGTTTCCAGAACTGGTGATCGGGACAGCCACCTTCTTAAAAGAGAAGCTTGGTATAATTTGGCTTTAAACACAACAGCACCATATAGCATGAATGAAGACCTCTCGCTTTTTGCAATATGAAGCTTATATATTTTGGTGATTCTTCTGTGATATGTTCTTGTGTGATATGCTGTTGTGATGATGCATGAAATGCAAAGTATCGATCATTGATGTTTCGTATATTATGACAATAATCTGGTGATACTATTCAATTGCGGTATACAGAAAGAATAGCTGTATTACCACCAACTCTCTCCCCTCCTCTCTAAAAAATAATTTATTAAACTTTGTACTCAGGTTCACTCAATCGACGCCTGTAGCTGTTCTTTCAAGTGCCAGAACTGACAAGGATTAGGAATTTGACTCGATTAAATTAAATTTTGTGCTGCAAAAAGATAATCGATTCATCATGTGATCAACAAATTAATTAGTTGAGCCAGAACACAGGCTTTAAGTGCAAATGCTTAAAAAGGATTTTTAAGGCATAGATCTAATATACAATGTAGAGAACCTCCATTTAAAGTGACAAAGTAGCATAGAAACAAAGGTCTGTTCCTATAGACCCCAAATATCTCCACTGTATTTAGCTTGTTAATGTTTGCACATTATACAAGTATTTTCAAAAGCAATGCTACTGCAGTGATAAAATTTGCCGAGAGGGGGCTACCGACTAATTTTGTTGATGATATTTCAAAATACTGCAGAATACCATAACACTGCTCAAGCCTAACAAGTTTAAAACCTCATAAAAGTTCACCTATCTCACGACACAGCTTGTACCTGTCCATCCATCCATCCATGTTTTTGTAACCGCTCATCCTAATGCTTGTCCCACAACCTATAGGTGCATAGCAGGGAACAACACAGGACAGGGCACCAAGCCATTATACTCAGCCCATTCACAAAAACATTCACACCTGCAGGTTATGCCATGTTCTGTCCCTTCTTTTATCTGTTTTTTTTTTTTATTTTGCAATACATCTGCTCTCTGCTGCTGAATACTTTAACACGTGTCCACAAAGCTATGGCTACATATATTATACGAATGTTAAATTATGTATTAAAACATTAAATGGGAACTGTAAACATGCTGTGAAGAAAAACATTCACAAAATGGTGCTTTGTATTTCTCTGTTTCACACAGCTAACAAAATTGTGGTTGGATGCGACATATTCAGTGTTTCACCCTTTTCTAAATTACCTAAAGCAAATTAATGTGATAAATTTTGTACAAGGTGTAGCTGCTATCATCGCACAAAGATTGTTTTAATGGCTGATCCCGAGCGACACTCTAGGCATCTGTGAGGAGGAGGAGAACAGATTTGGTTATCCAGATGCTGACAATGCCGTAGGCAGCCACACATGTGTAGCGTCTCCCTCATTTGCTATTCCAGTCTTCATTATTTCATCTCTCATTTAAGTAACAAGCCTGTCTTGGCTCGTGTAGGTACTGTGATTAGAATGAGATATTAATTTATTAACTGAACAATAACATACCATGTCGTGATAAAGTATTTGATTCCCTGTGTTCTTAATTATTCATAATACTTAATTGTTTCTGATCTCTGAACAAGATTAGGATAATACAACCAGACAACCAGAATAAACACAACACAGTTTTTAAATGACCATTTGATTCATTGAAGGAAAAAAAATGAAAATCAACACCCATATCACCCATGTGGCAAAGGAATCCCCGCCCACCTCCAGTAACAATCAACCAATGAACCACATCTAAATGATAATGGGTTAAATTAAACTAGATGTACCCAAGCTTGACTGCTGCCAGCCCTGTTGAATCTACACATCACTTAAATAGAACCACTTCAGTAAAGTGCAGCTGGACAAGGGGTCTCATGAAGCAGCACGCCATGCCTTGATCAAAAGAACTTCCTGAGGACCTGAGAACATAAGTTATTGAAATATATCAGTTGGGAAAGAGGCACAAATCACTCTCTAAAACATTTGGGTTCCAGCGAATCACCGTGACAGCCATCATCTCCAAATGGAGAACACTTAGAACAGTGGCAAATCTGCCGAGGAGTGGCCAGCCTAGCAGGATAACTCCAAGAGGGTATAGAAAACTCATCAGGGAAGTCACAGCAGGCCCCAGATGAATAGCTAAGGAACTACAGGCCTCTCCCAGGTCAGTTAATGGCAACATTGTTCATGATTCCACCTTTAGATAGACACTGGGGGAAAATGGTGACCATCAGCAAGTTGCAAGTACGGATGGGCCGATCCATATTTTTCCAGTTCTAATCCGATTGCGATACACAACTGTCAACACCAATAGATTTCAATTCAAGAGCTATTTTTACTTTAAGATGTTAATATAATATAAATATTTATACTTTAACAGCATAAAAAAACTAGAAAATACAAATGAAAAAAATTTATCAAATTAGTTGTATATTAGGCTTTATATTGCTAAATTATAGTATATCAGGCTACTAGAGACCTACACAACATACCATTCCATCTTGTTTGTACCTCTTGTTTTTGAGGTGTTTGCAGTTCAGTTTTAATATCTTCCAAGAGAGTATATGCAAGTGGCGAATGCTTAAAATGCCCTTCAATTTTTCTTCCACTGGCAACACTGTCACTGACACTTTGTTGCGATAGCAGCCCCTTGTGCATCATAAGTTGCAGCACGAAACAGCCCAAGTTAGCAATTCCTAAATCATCCATTGCTTTTTTCATATTACTCGCACAACTGCAGGATTTTCCACTAAATGCTACTTTCACCTCTGAACTTTGTTTTTACAAAGAAGTTTTACAAAGATGTATAAAATATTTGGGGATCATCACCCTCTTATCTGATCTTCGGCTGCAATGTTGTGATGTAATGTTCCTCCTACTGCAAAGAGTATGCGCATGATATCACAGCAGGCGGAAGTCACTGCAGTCACACCCACTGAGTGGCAAATACATTGAGGAGCAGCTTTAGCATTCAGCTGGAATACTGCAAAAAATCTAAAATCGGAAAGGGCTTTCTGTGATCGCACAAGACATACGAGCTAGAATATGATATTTTTACAGACTGCTGAAAGCTAAAGTAAGTATTGAATGTGTATTGGTCACATTTGGCCGATACTCAGTTCGACTAATAGGTATGGGTTGGTGGGGATATTGATCCCAAATATCAGATCGGTGAACCTCTAGGTGTAAGGCAAAATCGAGAGGAACATGAACAGTCATACATACGGTGGCTGTATACTACAAATGATAAGAACAATCTGTTGCATACTTGAAACAACGCCACCACCTTGTTCGTCTATGTCATGCCACAATGCTAGTGGGTTGGGAATGTTTTGATAAAGCAGACACACATGTAGTATGAAAATAAACATACTGTGGCGAGCGGGCAACACTCATGGTTACACGCTAACACAGGTGTGTCAAACTGCGGTCCTGGAGGGCCAGAGCCATGTGTAGCTTAGTTCTTTCCCTGTTCCACCACAAATGATTCAGCTCAAGAGCTGTGTGGTAATTAGCACAAGGAGTT
>JAODJW010000035.1:24750851-24804769 GCA_026777045.1 Hyperopisus bebe | reverse complement strand
CAAGAGCTGTGTGGTAATTAGCACAAGGAGTTGAATCAGGTGTGTTAAATGAGGGGAAACCCAAAAATGTGCATGGCTCCGGCCCTCCAGGACTGGAGTTTGACACCTGTGGGCTAACACATTCAATGGCAAACATTATGTAGATACTACTACTACATTATATAGCTAACGATTTGGGGAAAATATGTAATCTCAATTTTTCTGACAGATATTGAGATTTGATTTGCAATATATTTTTAACTCAAGCTTCAGTTCAATATTCAGTGCATAATAGATTTAAAACATACAACGCAGCATTACCACTAGACACCATCAATCTAGAAGTCGACCGATATATTGGGGCGATATTTGGCATTTTTAAATATATCAGCATCGGCCGATATCTAAGTGTAGTACTCCGATTTACAGACAGGCACATCTGCGGGCAGCCCAGTGTTATTGTTGCTGTGGAACACGTGACCCATGCTGCCTTGTGCAGGACCCCAGCCAGAAGTTCTGGAAAAGTCCTGGGAAAAAACAGTAAGGCTTAATTTCTGATCTTTCAAAGACCTATTTCTTTAACTGGTTTGCTATGAAATGTTGTGCACTTTTGAAAGAGAATGCAAATTACACTGTCAGGAACTGGCGTAATGATAATGAGCCTTCAACCAACTGTAGCTCATTGATTCTGACAGAGTTTGGAATTCTGATGCTGCTATTTTTATTGGTTATAAGTTTAAGTTATTGTGTACACGTTGTATTGTGTTTTTGGTAAAGTTTATATTTAAATTTACACAAGTCAGTATTCAATAAATGCTCAGTTGAGGAATTTTGTGTATTGACTGATTTCTTCTTTAGGGAAAACGTTTTACTGTAGTTGCTGCTGCTAAAAGGGCACAACCAAATATTAAGTTTAGATGACAGCTACTTTGACTGACAGACCGACTGAATGACTTTATTAATCCCTCGGGGAGGTTCCTCTGGGAAATTCAGTTTCTAGCAGCAACAATACACCACCCTAATAGTACAGTCACACATAGCAGTATATTACAAAACATCTAAGATAATAATATAGGAAAGAGTAATCAATAGCAGTGGGATGATAGTAATAATAAATAATTATTGCACAGGTTAATTGCAGAGTCATGTGGTATATTGTAAAGTCAATAAAATGTCCTCCTGTCCCCCCTCCTGTTCCCCCTCGTGCCTCCCAGTGAGGAGTTGAACAGTTTGATGGCATGTGGGACAAAGGAATTTTTAAGTCCATTAGTTCTGGATTTGAAGAGAAGCATCCTGTCACTGAGCATACTCCTCAGGTTGTTAATGACACTATGCAGAGGGTGCCTGACATTATCCATAATGGCCAGCAGTTTGTTCAAAGTCCTTTTCTCTGCAACTGTCGCCAAAGTGTCCAGCTTCATGCCAGCCCTCCTGATCAGTTTTTCCAGCCTGTATAAGTCCTTTTTTGCTGTGCCGCTCCCCCAGCACACCACACTGAAGTAAAGGACACTGGCCACCACAGACTGATAAAACATCCACATTCCTGCAGATGTTAAAGGACCGCAGCCTCCTCAGGAAGTACAGCCTGCTCTGGCCCTTTTTGTACAGGTGCTGGGTGTTGTATCTCCAGTCCAGTCCAGTCCATAGTCCACCCACAGCCCGAGGTACTTGTAGGTGTGGATTACCACCACCTCCACTCCCCTGATCTGAACTTGTCGTGGACCTCCCAAAATCTATAACCAGTTTTTGCTTTTTGAGGTGTTGAGCTGCAGGTAGTTTGTGTGGCACCAGACAACAAAGTTTCTCACCAGACTCCTGTATTCCTTTTCCTGGTCATCCCTGAATACTACAAGGGTGTTGAGGAATTATTTTCCTTATATTCCTTTTAATAAAACTGTGTGTTGTGTTTACTCAGATTGTCCTTTGTATTATACAAAATTTATTTGGACATCTGACACAATTAACTTTCAAGTATTAGCAAAAATAGAGGGAATTACTTTGTCACAGCACTGTAGCAAAATCACTTAATCCTAGCCCTTTCCGGTCACTAGCACATTGATCAGTGTATCCTTGCTTGCTACGATAGCTTGCAATGCACACGTTACAAAACAAAGGTTTTTCCTAAAAGCATGGTAGGGAACATATTGTAGCACTGGCGAGATGGCTCTGCATAAGACATGTTTTGTAAATAGCCCCTTGTTTTGGTTGTTGTTAATACTTGTGTTCCTGATTGTCGCATGCAAGGGCGTAACTTTGGTTGGAAAACTGGGGGGGTTGAGGTCTCCACCCAATACAGGGGAAACATGATTTTTGGGGGGGGGTTGTATTAGCTGGTTTTGATTTATTCGGGGGTGGGCTACAATAGTGACACATTTACCAAAAGTGAAGTAGTACAAAGATCAAGTTGTCCGGAATATTCCTGTCATCCTACATTTCAGCAATTCATGCACAGGCACGTGAACTGAAAGCAGGAGCATCTTTATTTAACCTCCAAAAATCGGTTATGATGCTGGGAGACAGATGTCTTGAATTACCACCTTAATAATCAGTTCATTACGAGACATCTTTACACCGCTATTGACAATGAATTTTATCATTCATTATTTGCATTTTTGTGGTCTGCTGCATGATTTTTTGGTTTAGAACGCACGATGAATGAAACAAACACATTGTTTGATGCAAGCAGAACCTCAATTCACAAGTAGATATTAGAAACAAACATTTGTTAATTGTGGCTGTGAGGTGGTTTTGCTTAATAATGGTTACAGTTAGTCATAATCAGCAGTTTAGAAACATTTTGGTTTCCCAATAATTATTTTTAAATAATCATGCAGACTAACAGTCGCCGTTGTTTTTCCTCATGACACTGCCTTCGTATAACATTTAGATTACCTACGTAATTCAGCAAAGTCATTTGACATCTTGAAACTATTAAAAGTCCTTGTACTACACTGAGTTTTGACAGGTAAGTGATGCAGGAAAGAATAATTTAACTAGCAAGCTTACCAGAACTACAAAAGCAAAACAAGTGCAGCCTGAATGGATAATAGACAGGGCATGAAATAAAAACCGGTCTTAGTGTGTTTAATCATATTGTTAAGGGCTTGGGCACTTTTAAATAAGTGATTATGCATGCATGCTGATATCTGCCCCAGGCGGCTAACATGTCACGCCTCTACATCCCTTGAACTTAATGGAACATAAACTTGATTCCATTAAAAATTATAAGGAATGACCTTAATTTAAAATCTTACTTCAACAAAATCTATTTTCAAAACATCACAGACAGTTTGCTTTTAAAAATCTTTCTCAATGCTAAAAGCTAATGGAGAATGCATTTCGCTCGATCAGAACAATTTAAGTGCCACATAGTTTACCAAGTAATTTAAAATGGCCATTGGTCAGTCTATTTCTAATTTTACTTTAATTTACAGCAAGTCTCAGCATATGAAGGGACTCTTGTTTACACTGTGACCGTGCTATTACAAGTAAATGGTTAATTATAATGTCTGATGCTCACCCATAACATCTATAAGAGCAACACTCTGCAAGACCTTTAAAACATGGCCAGCATTTTGACAGATTTCAGATTCATGTCTTGTTATTAATCAAAATCAAACATGCAGAGGTCAATATTCATCCTATGCAGCAGTTTCAAAAGAAAAGTACCATACATGCTATGTTAATACATCATCCACATAAATGAATCAAAAAGAGGCTTTACTTACAATGTTTCTGGGAACCAAATGTACGAGCAAGCTTGTCAAGAAGATCAGGAAATTCATATTTCTCTTCATTTGCCATTACCCAGAAACATTTCTCAGACATCTCTTGTGGTAGGATCTACACATTTGCAAATAAAGATTAAAAAATGTTTAGGTTTCAGACAGAAATGTCCATCAGAAATGATTTCTCTAACATACTGCAAAAATTATATTATTGATAAAACATGAAAAAACACACTGCTAAAATACATACATATTTCATAGTAGTAAGACACCTCATATGACAATAAAGAATACATTTTAATAACTGGGATGTTTCTCGGAACTATCCCAAGACTAGTAGGGATGATAAACTACAATAAAATAAACCATTTGACAAATTTCTTAAGTGATGACTAAGCTCTGTTCCTCACTTTCTCGCTCTCAAACACACACACACACAATCCATGACAATGGCATACTTTGTCCATCCCAATGCACTCTCACTAACCGTTAAGTATTATGTACAACCATAATACAACAGCAGCAGGTGTTTACGGTTCCCTTCTGGATAACCTTTTACCAAATCACCACACATGTAATGGCACGAGATTAGAGTATCTGACGACTAGGCAACAATATTACCTTGTTCCTCTGATGTATGAACACCATAATTTTCTATTAATGCACAGTGGCAGCCCACTTTAATTTTATTAGGTTATTATGTTTGGGCATGTGCAATTCTGAGACAGAGATTTACAACCACTATTACAGATCAGCTGACTACTTTGTGTAAACATATACAAACTACATCCCACAGAGCCTGATATTATGTCTAATGGCAAAGCATATTACAGTACCAACTGGTCTGTAGTGTTTACAACCTCTGTTTGCAGTTGGAATAGTCAATATTGTGTCTCTTTGAGGCCACCATGTGCCCATTTTCTATTGGCAATAGCTCAGGTGACTCGATATTTCATAAAACATTTAGCATAAATCTGTATGTCTTACAGGAAAACTCATCCAATTTAAATATCCATTCTTGTTTTCAGTAACAGAAATCCATAACAAATTTTTCTCTCTCTCTTCCATAAGAATTTATACAGTTCATGGTCATTGAAAGCCAAGAACCTATTGCTGGAAATTCCCAGTGATAAGCGCTCAGTGTTTGTAAACATGATGCATTAGGCAAAATTTTACCTTTGACCAGTTTAGGCGCTTCATGGTGACATCAGGTTTAAACTCTTTCTTAGGCCTTAAGCCGAATGGCAGCACACTGTGAGGTAAGCAGGACAGTAGCCCGCCAATGCCTGGTGGGGGGGGAGGTGGAGGAACTCCACAGGGAGGCGGAGCCCCAGGGGTGTGGGAGAGTGCTGCAGGGTTACAGCCCGGAAGAGGAGGAGGAGGTGGTGGAGGAGGAGGGCAGGGCCCTGATCCCACCGGGAGAGGAGGAGGGGGCAGGGCCACCTGAGGATCAGTACCAACAGGAAGGGCCCCAAACTGCAAAATGACAAACAGGGATTATTCAGAAGTGCAAAAAGGTTTGGAGGGTGTGGGTGAAACATGCCCTAAAATAGAAACAAAAATTCACTTAATTTAAACTTACGATTTTATTCTGTTTAGAATTCAGGTTTTGTCTTGTCCCGGAAATTTGGAGTTTATTGTGTGTTTGTGTGTTTGTGTGTGCGCATGGGTGCGTGCATTTCCCTCCACTATTTTCTTTTAAATGGTTTTTCTTTCTGCCAGATAGACACAGACATATCAGTGATACAAAAAGCATGCTGCAGATAAAGCAGAAAAGAATGCCACAGGTTACCTTCAGTACTACAGATTAAACAGTAAAAGTTAATAGTAAAAAAAAAAATTATAAATCCTTAGAGTGAAACCTGAACCAAGATTTTCATTTATGTTTATTTATGTGGTGCCTGTATGATAACCATTTTAGGCATTTTAAGGTAAGAAATCAATTGAAAAAGGCTGGATTTTCACAAATTGTACGGCTAGCTACAAGGCTAGAGCAGGCTCAAACTTGTATATTGTACAAATTAGGCCTCACAATGTGAATATTGACTTTTTATGCACAAGCAACTGGCACACTGCACAGACCATGATAGTCAGATGGGTTGAAACCATCAATAAGTATCACAAAAACATTTTTACTCTGTCATAGGCAACAGAACTTAGCAAGCTTTGTAATTGTAATGGATTTTTCCTTTGAAGATTATCTACTATATGTTGAAAAATTAAAAATAAAGTTTAGCACTTATTTTGTATATGCTCTGCGTATGCTCTCTGAGTCAAACATTTGCATCTTCACTGCAGGACTTACTCATACAGTACACAGCATGGTGTATGTGAGAAATTTAACAAAATGAGGGGAAAAGCATATATATATAGAATTTGATACTTTGATTCTTTCCCATGGGAAGTTCTCTTTACACCTCCCTGTTGGTGAGAGCAAGCTGGCTGCAAAGGGCAGCCACCTGTTGTGGCAGCCAGAGAGCTAGACCTGGGGATTAAGGGCCTTGCTCAAGGGCCCATAGATGTGCTGAGGCTGGTCTTGAACCAGAGACCTTCTGATCACAGGCACAGAGGCTTAACCCATTGAGCCGCATGCTGTTTTTATATTTATATATAAAATATATATTTTACATATATGATATTTATATATAAAATATTACTGAATACATGGCAAGAGACTGTTTAACCAATCACAGAGCAAGTAGGCGGTTTCTGGCAGTTAATGCTCCTTTGACACAGCAGGGCAGAAAACTAGTACATGTTATGACAAAATAAAGGAGCCATTTCAACCAATAAAACAAGCTTGTTGCTTGTACTACTGCATTGTGTGCCACTTTCCTTAGTGCTGCAGGGTGTGTCCTAGACCAGAGCGTAACACAACCATTCGCAGTACACATCTGGCACAACAGTTAGAAAATCGATTGAGTCCACTAATCACTTTGTATGACACACTTAAAGTTAACACAAAAAATAAAGCAAATATTATTTTTATACCGCACCCCTCCAAGTAAACAGATAGCTATTAGGCTAATGAAATCAAAGGAAACAAAAAATATGTCTTTTACACAGCAGCTATGAAGTTACATTCCCCTCCACGCTGCTTCAGAGATCAAAGTCTCCTGAATAAATACATGATTCCTGAGCAGTAAATACACCGTTGCTAATAAAGACGCCATTCGTGAGCAGGACACCATAAGTGTTTACTCTCTGCCACTCAGCCAGCATACTCTGGCTGGCTTAGCAGAGCCCTGCAGCATCCCAGCTTTTTCAGATTGGAGGTGATGATGAACGGGGGCTGTGTAGGCAGCTAGGGGAATGGAAATCAGCCTGACACGGCGACAATAATGACAGCAAGCGCATGCCTGCTGCACCATGCACATTCAGATCACTGTGCAGGAGACGGAAACATAGGCTGTGCTGTCAGAACTCATTTGTGTCTCAGTCTTGAACTTCTGGTACACCTTGGGACAGAAAGCTCCTTCCTTTGCAAGCACTCGGTCACTTATGGTTATATTAGATTTGAGAGACAGAAAACAATACATCAAAAAGAATCAAATAAAACCACTTTGAAATGTAAATACTAGTGTACAAGGGCTGCATATTTGTAAATGTTACCGCCATTGTTAAAAGGAATGAAAAGCTGCCAAAAAATGTGAACATTCTATACCAAAAGGTTGCATTGAATCATGATTTAAATTTGACAGAGGAGAAACTTCTGATTTACTAAGTGATTCTAAAAAATCCAAGTATGCATGAACCTCCTTTCTATTAAATTCAGGTCGTTTGCTTTGGCACCACTTATAACGGCAGGTGAAAAGGACAACTTACCAGCCACCCTCAGGGTCCCCGAGCACTCCTTACGGCAGTTTGGACTCGATTTTAGTTTTCCAAAGGTAAAATCAAATGTTGTAACCAGGGCAACAAAGCTCCACAAATTGTGTAGTACAAAGCAAATGGCTTATTGATCTGTGCAACAGTTTTAGATTAAAGACTCACAAAAGGTCAGTCATGGTGTCTCTGCAGTCACTACCTCTTGAGGTATAAAACCTGTATTGAATTTACAACAATGATTTCTGCAAGGCCGTTCTGAACAGCACTCACAATCATAGAAAGGACTCTAATTTTCCATTCGCAGTTTAGTTGTAAAATAATAGTCACACGCAATTTCTCATTAAGGGGACCTAAGAAGTATTCATATATATTTGGGAATAAAGAAAACAAAAAGAGAACTACATGCAAATTCTATCAGTGTTGGTTTAAGTCAACTAATAAAAATAAAGAACTTGACAACATATGCTATATTTTGCATGTCTAAGATCTCTGATCACTTGTCAGAAGTACCCAAGCAAACACCAGCAATGAGGCAGAATGAATCCAAATTAAACAAACACCTTTCCTCATCTCTCAGGTATTTGTATAAATACTGAACTTAAAAGACAAATCCACATAAATACATATACAGTACACACACACACACACACACACACACACACAGTAACAGTTAAAGTGCACACAAAATAACACGAACAAATAACACAAACACTGTTAAGGGATGTCACATTTCCCTCGCCCAGTCAGATATTTAATTACCTGTAATCTAAAAGACTGTAACTCAGCTTCAAGTTCTCTGATTCTTTCATTCTTCTTGGCCAGATCAGCTTGGGCCTCTTGTCTACCCATATACTCCTCATCAAGCTGAAAACAAAAATCATTTAATTGGTTTCTTTTTAAGGAAAGAAAATCATCAGCATTATGGAGATTTATTTTAAGAAACCCTTATCTGGAGATGCATAAAAACAGCCCTGATCTGAAGGTACATGATAGAAATGTAAAGGTCAGCACTCAACAGTGAAAATCACCTCTATTTAACTGGCCACCTTGACAAGCTACCTGTGTACTGCTGTAAATTCAGCCCCTGACACACTGTGCTACACATCAGATAGGTGTCAGAGAAAGGATGAAGAGCCTTTTTGGTGGTCCAGCACTGAAATCCTTTTAGAACATCAAGCATTCATCTGTGTCGACTTTCCCTTGTGCTGTTATGTGTAAGCAAATATGCATCACTCCTTAAGCTGCATATACCCTCTATAACCCACGGCTGTGAAAAATCCCGTGCTGCTAAAAACATACCTTTTCAGCTTAACCAAAAAGGGAATATAGAGAAATGGCTGATATGGAAAAAGGTGGGGCACATGAAAATCAATCAGGTTTCTGTGTGCAACATATCCAAGAGGAAATGGGTTATTATAATGTGTTCTTACTGCACAACAGCCCATCGGTATACTATGGGTAAACAAGCTGAATTCCAGCCATTGGTCATTAACAAAAAGGGAGACGCACATAGCATACTGACAGGTGGTGCTCTTCAGTGAATGTATAAACTTAGAACTGACAGATGATACTCACTCTCTCAGCCAGTTCTGACAGCCTCTGCTCACACTCGTCGATCTGTGCTTTATCAGCGCACACATCTGCAAGTGCAGGTTAGACAGCCTCAGTCTCCAGCAGATACTCAGCAAGCATGTGCACACATGCATACAGATACATCGCATGTGCTCATGGGCACAGGGAACAATGTGCAGGGCTCACCTATGAGGTGACTGAAGTCTACATCAAGGCGTTTGCGGTAGGTGAAGTCAGGGTCTGTGCCACTACGGTGCAGTACAATCTGGGCAATGCACTCCTCTATAATCTTAAAGTACTGGGGCCTGTAAGAGATTAGCGATTAACTTAATAGTTGGCAATGTTACCATTCTTTCTAAAAAGGCACACACAGCAAGCGAGTCGTTTATAATTTTAATATAAGTTCTAAAATCTTTTTTAATACTCCTGGATAAAAGGAAGCATGTTACAGATATCTCTTAGGATAAAATGATTTGATCCATCCAACCATCCATCCCTACTCGTCCCAGAAGGTCCTTTAAGATTCCTCTAGAGATTTTCTATTTTGTTTTATTTATTTCATTATTTTATTTTTATTTATTAGAATGTTTAACAGTGCTCTAATTTACTTTTTTACACTTCATATTTTTATGCTTATACTGTATTGTTCTTGTCTTGGTGTCTATGTGTGATAGTGCAGTCATAATGTGAGCTTCCTTTGTGAATTTCCTCCGGGATTAATAAAGTCTTCTGATACTGATTCTATGGACACAATGCAGGGAATAACGGGGCACCAACCCATCAGGTAAAAAGAAAGCATTTTCTACTACTAGCCCAACTTCTATAACTACATTACCCCAAATTATAATTAGTTCATTTAACAACAAATCCAATAACATCTTGATGAACATGTGGAATAGACCAGTACAAAAGACCCTGATTTGAGATAAAAACTTAACAAGACACACTATAGCTTAACATAGTACAGCACAATTTATAGTGGTGGATGTAGAAAAAGGCAAAAAAAAAAAAAATCAATAAGGAAGACTGCCCACTTAATCCCTGAACCAGAGCAATTCAACATCCTGACAATCTCTCTCATTCACCTCTTCAATGTCCAGAATAAAGAGAGTACACAACGATAAGGGCGCACTAATGCCAGCTTACCAGACACCGAGAAAGAGTTCACTGCATACTGCAGCATTCGGTCGCTTAAACAATGAACATGCGCTTTTGTTTTTGTAGTTTTGATCATATATCAAATGTAACTAAAAGCTGCCTGTGATGCTGTTACCCTTCTAAGCAGCAAATCCCAACGAGCTGTCGGAAATCTGGTATTTCATGCATGTAGCTGCCCATTACTGCAGGTATTATTAGATATTTAAAAGCCCTTAAAAATAGAAGCAATCTCAAGTTGTGGATAGATCAGGTAAGAAAGAATTTTTGATCAATTTATAGTTTAACTCATTCCCTGCTATTCTAAACTGAAACATAAAAAGGTCTTTGAAAATATTGTAAGATCTCTGATCTTGCATTACTTCAGATGGTAAGAAGATTAAAGCAACTCAATTCTGTTTGTTGCTCAATGTCACAGAAGTTTAAGAGAATGTCAAACCGTCAATTCCAGGCACAGTATAGTTAACATTACACAATTCTGCACTAAACTGTTGTACTCTGAAACAGTGTTGGAGAAAATTGGAGAAGAGAATATCATCTCAGACTTTAGACTGATCAATATACAAATGCAGTTTGTATACTGGTTTCATTCATTAACAGAAGGGTGCACCAAAGATTTTGCTAATGACTCTATTCTAATTTAACAAGTAAAGAACTGGCAAAATGTACCATGCACTTACCGTACAAAACAATCATTTCTGATGAGCATCAAGTGCTGGAGAATGGACAGGAAATAACCCTCTGCACATGTGCCCTTCACAGAGCTCTGAACAACGTTGAAAACATCGGTAACATCAGTACTTAGTGTTAAAGAAAAGCAGAAACAGCAAAGTACAATGAATAAAATTTCACGGAAGATTTAAACGGGAATGACCTTAAGTACTTAGTATTTTAGTGATGCAGATAAGCATCACCATCCTGCATGTTATGGTAAAAGCAAATAATTTGGCACACTTATACACAAAGGTATTCCCAAAAATCTAAAACTTGAGCCATCGTGAATGTTCAATACGTCGCCCATGGTTTTCAAAATGGCCACCAGTGTCGACAACTGTTTTCAGGTGCATAATAAGTTACATTTATTATCAATTTTCTCATCAATGATGGATATCATATGATATCGAGTGCATAGTTAAATTAATTTACCATACATAGTTCTTGGGAATTCCAATTTGCAAAATACAATGCAAGTCACTGAAGATTCATTTTTTCAAGATGGCGGCCATGACTGGTATAAAAATTACAATTGCAGTGAAATTGTGTAGTCTGATCTCAGAATCAATTCATACATTTTTTATGATGCATAATTCAAATGTGGAACTTTAGAATTACTCAAAAGTACCCTTCTATCTCAATTCAAGACTCAAAATAAGCGATTACAATAGCTGTCCAAATTGAGGGTCTATACAGAAAAGTTTATTCAGCACACCCTTTGACAGTAGCAGAGGACTGTGCAGGCTAAGACAGCATTTTTCCACTTGCACTGTCTAACACAATCTGTCTTACATTTGCAGAAGACAAGTTCATAATTGGCCTGTCCTGCACCTGGTAGACACGTACAGAAGGGTTCATAGTATCCGATGTCTTTGACCAGCCCCATCTACAGGGTGACTGTAGTTCTGGTGTGGACACCAGCATCTCATCCAACAAATGGCCTTCCTGGTACACTGCTCTTTTGACATGCTTCTCTAGGGCAGAGGTCACTAACAGGCGGACCGCAGTCCGGGTCTGGACCCAGAAGCAGTCCCATACGGACCCGAACCAATAGCCAAAACATCAAGTTATTATTTAAAACCTGATGGGACGCTCCTATTTTAACCGGCATAGTGTTTGTAGTGTTTTCGGTAGTGGTTTTGCAGTAGAACCGCCGTTTCCCACACCAATGAGTGTCAAACACCTTTAACCGCCAAGCAAGACGTAGTTTGGCTTAGGCAGCCCTTTGCGCTAATGTGCCATTAGTGTTAATAGCAGCAGTGGAGCTAACACCCGCAACCAAAAAGCCGTAATGTTCCTAAGAGAGTGACTGGTCTGTCCTGAAATCATACAGCTGAAAAGTATTCAAATACAATATATATATTATATAACATGTTGGATAAATAAATGTAGTTTATTGTTGATTTCATGTTCGTTGAAGTTTCTACTTTTTACATTATGTATAAAGTAATATTATCTGTTATATAAATAAACTCAGGTGAAACAAAAAATATGCACGTTTTCATGGCTGCCAAATCTCAAGCATCTGGCTGGGCCTCACACTTGCAGACTCTGGAAATCTTACGGCAATTCTATATTATTACATTATGAAACCTAAAATTAGCTATGTCAAAGGGGTATTTATATGGTTAAATACAAAAGCAGACTATTAACAAGGTAAGAACTGTTACATGTGTGTGCAGACATCTCGAATTGAAAATCTCACTTCAGCCAGCTGGCTGAAGTTCTGTCACGTGACAAATATTGTCAAAACGTTTTTGAATTGTACTGAATTCATTTGATTTGACAGTCAGGTATTGATTACATGCAATGCTGAGACAACTAATAGGCTACTTAAATATATATCACACTAAATAGTTAGACATTATGATCTTCCAGACCTTTGCTTCAAGAAATTTTCTCTAACTGGACCTCTTTAAATTTTAGGTGAATACCCTTGCTCTAGGGCATGCAAATAGGAATTTCCAAGAAGTAAATATGGTAAATAAACTTAACTAAGTATGTCCTCAATATCACATTATATCCAAAGCTGAAAAGAAAATTGATCTGAGCTGTCATTGGCAACATTAAAAAAAAATCTTGATGGCTCAATATCCAAATTATTTAGGAAGGTCTCTGGCTTTAAGTGTACCGAATTATATGCTTTTTTCACAAAATGCACAACTGCTGTGGAATTTTAAGCTAAGCTGCACCGCTATTTGGAACTACATACAGTCCATACAAAGACAGAGGTCATCGAAGTGTTTCAGTCTTCCTAACAATTCTTGATAAGCCTAGTCCCCTGATTCTATCAGGACCCTGCTGAACAAAGACCAGGCAAACTGGGCAGCCTTTGCTTTCCTAGGCGGTGGTGGCAGGTTACAGTTACTGCCTCCAAATAATATGCTTCTGTACCTTGTAGTTCTTGCCACATAGCGTTTTAGGGCAGAATCACAATAATCAGGAAAAGCAGATGGTCATATCCCAAAAAAACAACAGTGTTACAATACTAAGTGCTTCAACCCCGAAAAATCAATGGCAGTTTAATAATAAAAAAAAAAACAAGGAAAACGTGTAAGGATATTCCAGCTCACAGCGAATGTCCTCCAACCGATGGAAGAACTCAATTATGTCCTCCTCTTTGTGCTCATCAAACACCTTCAGCTGAATATCCAGACCTTCGTTCCTGATATCATTCAGCCGCTATAATGGAAATAAACATTGGATAGGCACACTGAAGAAATATTACTTTAAGGTTTCTAAAGTCAAACATCAGATTCCTCCATTTTGCACTTCAATTTGGAATTAGGCCCAAAGGCTTCCGTTTTAAATAAATGAACCAGTCAGTCAGAAATTACTCCACCCTTACGCTAGTTAGCCTAGAGATTTTTAATTATTCATTCTGTTGGATGTATCAGTTTTTGTATTCATTTAACAAAAACCCACAAGGAAAACAATGTGTGGTCGTGCTGTTGCAGGTATTTAATTCAGACATATGCCCTCTCCCCCGGGATTTATAAATCATTGTGAAAGCATTTAAAATGTTTCCCCAAGTGGAAACCTCATTTAAATATTACTATAGAAGGGTCAACACTCACCGGCAGTACCTCTTTGAGACCACATCGCATAAACTCGTTTCTGATGTGCAGCCTAAAGTCCAGCTCATCAGGCGATGTAACGAGAGCATTGATGAGTTGCATACAGGCGACCTGTAGGGGGCACAAAAACCTTGTTGGGAGCCCACACACACTGGGGTCACTTGCTTCCATGTGCCTGTTTGTCTAAACATCTCTCGCGATTGAAAACCTATGCTGCTTTGTCACCTTCCTGCTCCTATGTTCCCTGAATGATCTTAGTCGCACTTCGTCTTTTGATTGATGAACAGTCTCATTAGGGTTTTGCTGTGACTGAAAAGCACTGCATGGCTCTCGCACTACTTACACTTGTCACTGTTGTCACTTTGGACGCTCAGCCTAGCAGCACTTAAACGCAATTAACTGCTTGACAGCTGCATGATTGTAATGAACTATTTGACTCATTTGTACATCACCTTGGACAAAAATATCTGCTAAAAAAATAAATGGAAATGTATATTATCTCTGGTGCCAGATGTTTAGCTGAGATATCCCACATGTATGTTCAGGTTAGGTCTGGAACTCATATTATTAGGTTCAATTAGAAAGAGAGGCTTCTGTCTTAAAACCGTAACAGACGCGTTCAACTTATGAGGCTAGAAACAAAACTTATTGTGCGAATCTACCTCCTATCTTCCTGACCATATCTCCTCTCTTCCCCTGCCACGTCCATTGATTTCTACTGACCCCAATTTGTTTCTATATATGTTTTTTTCCCTTAAGCCAAAGGCTACATGAATACTAAAAAACATTCTTGACTCCAATATTGTAAAGAATTGCAGACCAATATTTTTTCTCCCCTTTTTTTTCCCCAACATTTCAGAACTTGTAGTCTCTGTACCTGTCCCCCCCCCACCTCCCCAAAGTTGGGCTTCAAAGTCAGACAATCCACTTCTGTCTTCCCTAGCTGTCCTCACATCTTTCCACACCACAGTCACCACTAATTATTGTACCAATAACAACAAACCTTTGTTGGACAATTGCAAAATTTGACTTGAAAAATGGGCACAAAATTTATTACCCTTTCCTTTATAACTTAGATCCATCCATCAGTTTTTTTTTTAAACCATTCCTATTGAGGGTTGCGAGAGATCAAGAGCACATCCAGAACCCTACGTGCAAGGCAGGGAAGAACACGGGAAGGGGTGCCAACCCTCTGCAGGGCACACTCACACACTAGTCACTGGTGACTCCAATTAGCCTCAGCACGTTTTTGGCCTGGGGGGAAGGAACCGGAGGAAACCCCACGACGACGCTGGGAGAACTCGAATACACTCAAAGCCAGGTCCCATAGGTGTGAGGTCAGAGTGCTCACCACTGCACCAACCCCCGGCTCAGATCATACACAAAAAACATTATAGGATAATAACAACAAATATAATCACATAATGTTTGATAATTATGTACATTAAAGCTGTTAAGGCATGTTAAGATGTTAGGGTATACTTACAGGATGCTTCTGAATATTCTATGAATGCTTTATGAACGCATTGTGAAGGTCCACTGAATGCTCGATGAATACTTTAAGGTACATTTAACGAAAAGCATTACAAAAGATCACTCTTCATTTATTGACATCATTGTCAGTACTAGTTTTGCCACCACATGCACATTGGGCACTGCAATACACCTCAATACAACACCTCAATTCAGTTCTAATAGAAAGGGGAGTGTCTAAATTTTTGACGGAATTAAAAATAAGATGTTTGGGATTTCTAAATACCAAGGAATAATACCAACATGCCACCCAAACCTAGTTGGTGGAATTCATTTTTATGTAATGAAAATGTGCCAATATCGAAGTCAGAAAAAAATATCTAGGTTATGTCCAATAAGTCAATAACGTAATTATTATGACAGGCCTAATAACCACTAAGCAACGAATAGCTTCAACCCTGCAAAATTTCAAACATTTGTGGATGAGATTAGACGTACAACTATTTAAAAGAAAGTCAGCAGCAAAATTTGTTTTATTGCCTCTTAAGTCAGACATGTTGCAATATGAAGGATGACTATTTGATATTCCTGTTGTCATGTCAATATCACACTCCAGGCCTTACAGAACATTCTCAAGAATGGAAACTCATTAAAGGCAGCTAGCCAGATTGTCAAACTGATTTTGCTTACATATGAAGTTCATCTAATATCTGTGGTCTCACAGGCCTTTCAGGAAGTTCCACCACTTTTAAAAAGGCCATGAGGAATTATTCGCACACCTATAACCCCCGTTGTGCTAACATTCAAGCTTATGTAATTGTTAAAGTTGACATGTATTGATCCCCTTCAAAAGTTTGAAAGGTTGTAATCTTTCCCAGGTCTTCACCTGTCAAGACTAAAAATGTATATATTGCACACACACTCAGTTTATCTACATCCTGTCAATAAAATGTACTTAAACTCACTCTACACATACCTACATAAAAACATTAAGTGGTATTGTTACTAGTATACATTTAAAGCTGGATTTTATTGTGTCCACCCTGAATAAGACTGAACAATTGTGTTGTTGAAAAAAAGTATTATAAAATATCCTCGTTCTTCTAGAGTTTAGACTTCTTGCAATTAAAAATTAAAATACATTACAGTGGTACCTCGGTTCTTGAACTCATTAGAACTCAAATTTCTTAAAAGTCAAACCAACCAGTTCGAAAAAAAAATTACCTAGAATTTGATCTGAATCTCAAAAGTCAAAACGTGAACGCCCACCTAAGAGAACGCGCAGGGAAATGAGTTACGCGGCATGTCTCTCAGTGGAGTGGAAACAAAGGGTAACGCTTCAGTCTCAGCCTCGCATTCGCTTGTGAAAGCATCGTGCATGTTTACACTAGCTGAATACATATACAGTGGTACCTCAGAACTCGGACTTAATCCGTTCAGAACTCCGGATCGAATCCTGAAAAGTTCGAGCTCTGATCAAATCTTCCCCATAAGAATTAATGCAAGACCAATTATTTGGTTCCCGGCCCCAAAAAATTACACCTAAATATGTTTTTTTAGCATTTAAACACAAAATGAACCGGATAAAACAAGAAGAGCATATACAGTACTAAACACATCTAAGCACATTTATCAAAACAGTAATTTGTAAAGTAAGAAAATAAACATATCCAAACAATGTGTAAAGTTTAAAAAAAATAATGTCTCCTATCCCGATCGTCTGCTCCTTCCGTATGCCACGCCCCCTTGTTAACCCCATGTGGAATCCCCGTGTGACCAGCCGTTTCTGGCTGTTGTCATTAGTCCTCTGTATTTAGTGCGCATTTCAGTTTCTTTCCCCAGTCCGTTTATTGTATTGTCCGTCTGCGTTTTTCCTGCCTTACCTGTAATTGAACCCCGTATTCCCCGATACCCTGACGTCTGCGCTTTTGTCTCTGTTCCATCCCTGCAGTATTATTATAATTAAATGTATTAATGGTTTATTATTAATATTAAAATAATTAATAAGAAATCTTTATTTTGTATTATTTTGTGTATAATGTATTTTATTATATAATAATTACTGTTACTGTCTATCAGTGTCTAATTGTATTTTTACTGTCTAAATATATGTACTCAGCTAATGTAAACATGCACGGTGCTATCACAGTGAATGCGAGGCTGAGACTGAAGCATTACCCTTTGTTTCCACTGAGACGTGCCGCGACTTCTGAGATTCAGATCGAGTCCTAGGTAATTTTTTTTCGAACTGAATTCGAGTTCTAATGAGTTCGAGAACTGAGGTACCACTGTATTTAGAAAGTAAAAATACATTTAGACAATGATAGACAGTAACAGTAATTATTATTATATAATAAAATAATTTAAAAATAAAGATTTCTTATTAATTGTTTTAATATTGGTTTTCCATTATTTCTTATAGGGAAAATTCGATCAGAACTCGAACTTTTGAGGATTCGATCCAGAGTTCTGAACAGATTACGTTCGAGTTCTGAGGTACCACTGTAGTTGTTTCAAAAAGACATCGTATCTGGTCCACTCACCAAACAAGTTAAAAAATAGGATTAAATGAAATGGTTTATTTAGTATTTATTTTAGGTTTATTTATTTAGTGGGCTAAGTCTGTGTGCCTGTGATCAGAAGGTTGCCAGTTCAAACCCGGCCTTGGCACGTCTGCGGGTTCTTAAACAAGGTCTGTAACCCCCAGCTCCCTGGGTGCCACAACAGGTGGCTGTCCTTCGCACCCAGCTTACTCTTACCTACAGAGAGCAACTTGGGGGAGGCGTAAAGAGATTTTCCCTACTAGGATCAATAAAGTATCAATCATTATTATTATTATTATTGTTATTATTGCTAATACTATAATTAAAAGCCGACATTTCCTAATTGTCAAAGAGAAAAGGGCTGACAAGGACATTGATGATGTATGTCTATCGCACAAGCCTGGACAGAAATACACAATTTCATTTCTTGAAAGACATAGTCATACCTGACAACTGTTAAGCTCCTAGTTAAAACCAAGAGAAAAAAACATGATTGCCAATATAAAAAAATAACACTGCATGAGTGTAAATATGCCTCAATCATGTGCAAGTTCTTGTTTCCAATACGTAAAACTCTACTTTTTCAGGTTTTCTGACTAGGACAAGAAGCAGATTGATATAGCGTTTATAAGCCAATTGCCTAATTAAAAAACAGATCCATGGCAGTACACTGAAAAGGAACAGCAGCTGTAACTTATGCCCAAGACACTGGCAAATTAACTCCTAGAGCTGAAACAGCTGAGGAAAAACATTCAAAGTCTGAGTACACAAAAGATTGGAGAAGACAAGACAGATGTATGAATAATTGACAAACATGGCAGAGAAACTGCAGGAGCAACAAAACCTCAGCTTTGTGTGCTGTCAGAACTTTAATATAACATATCTTCTTCAGTCATCTGTCCATCTTTATACCATACAGTCGGTACATCTGGGAGGACACATCCATACCCATTTTAATATCCAGAAGCTTTGTTGAAAGTTTTTTTCCATAGTTACTTAGCCATAGTACAGAAAACTGTATGCACTTTGATTACAGTACAGAAAGAGGAGGACAGTTTCTTCAGCATGTACCTTCCTTGATATCCCCATTGTAACCTGAGAAACTGCAGCATTGATTGAAGCAAGACGTAAAATTTAAATGAACTCTATTCACTCATTGTGTCATATTCATAAGATTATTCCACTTCTCCTAACAATTTGATTGTTGGACTATGTAAACATGGATTTTGCATGATTGCTAGTTAGGACTTCAGTTCAAAAATGAATGTCTTCATATTTTTGTTTGATATAGCAACGTGTCTACCATTTCACAAAACAACAAGATAAAAACTTAACAGTATATATTTGACATTCTGTCCAGAAGGAGTCTTCACTCTCAGCAACAAAGAACATTCACGCACTTACCTGTAGCTGCACAGAGCGATCGCGAAGACCTTCAACAATGGGGGTGAACCTCTCAATGCCCCGCCACTCCCCAGCAGTACTCATGGCTTCCAGGACCTTCTCCAAACTAAAGGAGGAAAATAAACAAATGGCAAATAATTGCAAAATGTTCCTTTTCATTCTGGAGGAGTGGAATCTGTAACCTGTTTTAATTTTGGAACTGATTTATTTTTATCAATTCTTTTTTTGATTAAGAAAACAGAACTTATCCTGAACATGGAAGAAATTCTGGATCGAGATGATGTACACATGTTATAGATCAGAATAATGTAAAAGCTGCACATTTCAAAATATAAAAGTACACACAGTAAAAAGTAACAAGGTTTTAAAATATACATTCAGAAAATAGCAGAAATGAAGTGTTAGCACTTGGTAAAGTCAGGCGTACATGTTCTCCTCGCCCACGATGCAGACAGCGGACAGCAGTTTGACGGCGTCTGTCATCATGGCAGGTTGGGCAGGGTCGACGGCCGCTGCCAGCAGTCCGAGGCTCTTCTCCTCACAAAGCATCCGCTCCAGGCCATACTGCAGTCAGGGAACCACATATCAAGGCTGGCTCATGCCATCGGCAACTACTACCAATAAATAATCACTCGATTGTTGTATTTCCTTGGTTTGCATGTTAAATTAAGATATACATAGGCGTAGCCATACAAAGTGCGTAAGGTGCATATGCACCCCCATCACAGAAGTGTAAAATTTTTTGTATGTGAAATTCAGAAATATTTATATTTAAAGACCTGTGTTCCCCATCATCGCGAGATCCCATCAGTCATTAAAACGCATCCCGTGCTCACGATCAGGACTCTAAGTTAATAACATGCAATGTCATTACCAGTATTTAGAACTGAGCGTGACAATCTATTTGATGTTTAATTTGTCATGCAATTGTTCTACAGTGTATTAAACATTTTTGTTTGATTACAATATGTACTCGTTGCGATGAAATATTACAAAGAAACGCAACTTTCTGATTTTTTATTTTTTTGGTAAGATCTGTAGATCTGTAACCAATCTATGTCAAAGATAATGCATCTGCCATGACAGCCAAGACTAAGGTTGGCACGATTAATTCCTTCCCTGCTGTATTCAAGTTACTGCAAACGACAATGATGACCAATTGATCGTTGCTGTTTTGCACACTGCATACGAGTGACAAATAATTCCTCATGTAGTAAGGAATAAAAAAAAAAAAAAAAAAAAAAAAAAAAAAAAAATCGCACAGCAAATAGTTTACTGTATTTTCAGTTTCAACATCATTCTGAAGTTCAGTTTTGAGCAATTAAAAATAAGATCACTGTAATCAAAGAATAAGCTAAAATGTCTGCAGTTGTGCACAATCATTTAAAATGTATAGTCTATTGTTAAAAACAAATCCAAAACAGGTTTGGCCTTGCCACAGTTGTGTGCACTGGGAATTAGGAGGTAAGAGGCTGGATGCACACGGCATGCCCCTGTCCAACATCCCTGGCTACGCCACCGAAGATATATGTTCATGCTGTATAATTATATAGTTAGGAATATTGCCGTGCCCTCAAATAAAATACAGGTAATCTTGGCCATTGTAAGCATGCGGCCTAGAAAGCATGTATGCAGGAACAACATAGGACATGTCTACCACAGAAACCTGCCCTCTCTTCAAAGAGAATCACTTCAATAAAAGGACAGCATGACTGACACATGCAAACTCATATCACCTTTATGAGTCTTGAAAGGCCAAAATCATTATTAATCAGAATCTTATCCTTCTCGAAAAGAATACCATTCAATTAATAAAACCTTCATGTTTTTACTGTCATTTTTAAAGAACAATGGCCTGTATCTTATCACTGGATGGCAAAAACACATTTAAGATCAACAAGCAATTCATTTCAGCAGAACAGAATATCAGGAATAACAATGTAAAATAATATATTATTGCATTTTTCTGGGTAAGCAGTGGTGCTTTTTGTATTGAGTGAAGTAACTGTGTCTATTATGCAGTCTAACTACATAATAGACATAACAGCACCTACAATTAATTGATCTAGTCAATTCTATGCTTCAGATAAAATGCCAAAGCTTTGCATTGACAGAAGAACCTCTACAGCAGGTTTCCCGAAAGTAAAATACATTTTCTTGCATTTACATAGGTGTGAGTGAAAAGGCTTCCTGTGTGTGAAGGCTACAGATGCGGCCTGTTATTCTGGTGTAAGTTATCACTAGCACTGGGCTCACAGATGAGCACTTATGTCCAGGAGGCTTTGGGCATCAGGAAAAACCTGCAAGGCCTAACTTCTAACAGGAACTCTAAAAAGCATGAAGTACCAAGATGTTCTCTTGTTTGGAAGCTTCCATGTTTGGAAAAGAACTTGCCGTGTCTGTTAATATCATATTCCTCTGATCATACGAAGGCTTCACTTTAGCAGATAGCTTGAGCCTTGAGGTGAAATTACCTAGAGACTTGGCACTGGTGTTGGAGATATGATTTGTGGCATGATGTGAAATTTACTTACAAAATAAGGTCATGCATACTTGTCAGTTTCTTGCTTTGATGTTTGATAAATGAATCAGTATGAATGTGTATGGAATTCCATTAGCTAGATAAGGTATTCCATCATTAAAATGTTACCTACTTACCAGCCCCCTTTCTGAATTCACTTACGGATATGTCAACAAAATCTGCTGTTTACTAATAAATATAGAAATGGGTAATAATACACAAATATTTCAGTCCAGCTAAAAGGTAGAACTAGACACCATGACCTAAATCTAAAAACCATTATATAAGCAAAACTAAATTCAAAGGAGTTTATTTACAATCATACTAAATTTAATGATGCAACAGAGTAAATACAAAATCAGCATACCTTGTTGTTCATGAAAGCCTTCAGACACTGGATTACTTTGTGCTGACTTTTCTTGATAATTCTTCCTTGACTGAAAGAAAGAGTACAACTGGAGCAAACTGCAACTTACCTTGGACATCAAACTCATTAGGATAATACAAGTCTTCCTTACTGCTGTTTGTGCTGCAGCTTCTCCAAGGTGTCCAGAAGCAATCCCAGTCCTTCATGACCAAAACTCTGAACCCAACTTCAAGGGGGGGGGGGGAATAAATAAAAGCATAACATCAGCACCAAAGCAAGACATAATGTTTGAAAATTAAGTCCTTAACCTTCAATTATATTGAAACAGAATTTTTACTATACACTATATGACCTGAAGATCTTGAGTGGCTAAGCCATTAGAGATATAGGGTGGCTGTCATCAACCAACCATGACCAGGGTCTCTTCACAGGGCAGTGCACAGATGGTACTATTTCTTTGTGTAAGGAACTAAGCTGGCCTGGGTATCTCAGCTAGCAGCCCTGTTGGCACCAGTGAGACATGTTAAGACCTTGCATGTCAAATTTTCAGTTGACCTGCTCAATTCAATAAGCCATGTACCTTCAGACATTTTGGAATTTATTGCTGGCATTAACATTTTGGGCATAAATACAAGGAAATAAGCAAATCATTAAAAATTTGTTCAGCAGTTATTGAGTAACTAGCCTTATTGTCATTATTATTACTGTTATTATAAGTATGACACCACATGTTTATTCTAATCAATTCCGCATTTACAAATTTTATCAGAGATACAGTTGAAATTGCAAAGGTGTGATATGCTTCAAATTACACCTAGTTAACATTCAAGAAGAATAAAGTAGGTAACTAGTTGTGAACACTGATTGGCAAGAAAATGCATATGAAGTCTAACAGCCAAAATGACAGACACAGAGTACAAGTCAACAGTTTGGACACAGCTACTGATAGAAAGGTTTATTTGTACTGTTCGCTACATTTGAGAATAATTAAGACATCAAAACAATAAAATAACATATTTAAGCAATAACAGACAAGAAGAAATGTGGCTGTACTCCAATATATCACGGCTGTGATTCAGTTGTAGGCACAAGTCTGCGGCCAAACCTCCCATATACCCGGAAAATTCAGTCCATACCCATTAAAGTTTAGTCTAATATCACCAGTGCCAGCAGTAAAACAACTAGTCACCTAATTGGCAGAATAACTTTGTATTGTAAATTAAAACGATGCTGCAGGTCTAATAAATAAAATATTGTGGTGCTCAAATGATGAAGAAATCTTGAGGCAAAGTTCAGTTATTAGCAAATTCTTTTATTGCACGATGCAGCAGCAAAATGAGCGAGAATAATGAATAAATTCACACACACAACCAGAGAGCCTTTAAGGAGACAAAAGTGGATACAGGTACAGGCAGAGCACAATAAGGCCACTTATAAAAACTTAAAATCCAAAACAGATCACAATAAATCCAACATATTGGAATACATATGAACCTTTACTCTTTCTTCCGCTTACTTTCATTTTTGAAACAGATGGAAATATGGGCAGGTTCTCAAAAGGCACCAAGCAAGAACCAACCCAGCACCGGCTCCATGTAGTTGAAATGAGGCATATGTAATGTTTTTAGATACACCTGTAAAGCAGAGTGATACAGCTAATTAGTGCTGTCTCAAACGATTATTCTTTGAACGATTAATCTGGCGATTATTTTTTTGATTATTCGACTAATCCAACAAGTATTTTTTGATTGATCTGATGATAAATTTCCTTTTTGCAGGGTGGTAGATGTCTCATTAATATTTATGAGAGAAGTGCTACATGATTGGCCAGTGCATGCCTTACAAAATAGTGCAGCACTGCTTGCACCGGCGATATTAGACAAAACTAATATCGGAATTCAGTCTATAATTGATAAAGTTTTAACGGTGCCAGAGGTGAAACAACTACCCAGCTCATTAGTGAAATAACTTTGGATTGTAAATGAAAACCATGCCGCAGGTCCAATAAATAAAATATTGTAGCTCTCGAATGGCAAAGAGATCATCAGGTGGACAGTAAAGTTCAGTTATTAGCAGATGGTTTTATTGCGAGATTCTTATAAGGACAGCGTTAACGTGCTCCGGAGGGGATAAAGTTCTTTCCCTTACAATACGTTTAGCTTATCAATTAGTGCACTGCAGTTACAAAACATTTGCGTAGTTTTACACAACGCGTCGACACTAAAATTCCACGTCGATGCGTTTTTATAATCGTCGATTACGTCGAATAATTGTCCCAGCCCTACAGCTAATGTTGCATTTCCAAGTGTAGTTATACTCTGATAACCACATTCATAGAACGCCTCTTGTACAATCAGATTTCTTGGTCGGAACTAACTGCTGTTAAATGGAATTATATACTGACCAAAAAAGTTCAAATCCTGTAGTCGGTAGGCCATTAACCCCAGTGTGTGCCCTAGTAACTGGCTGACCCTACTTTCTTCTCTATGCCATTTTTATTTCCTGAAGGAGGTCCCACATATGCTGAGCAGTCATTGGCCATTTTTCTTTCAATCTCTCCAAAACCATCTCTACTGTGTTTAGATCAGGTGGCCAGGTCATGTGATGTGACACTATTGCTCTCTTTTGTAGGCAGCTTGGCATGTTCAAACTTTTGACTGGTACTGTATAATTTGCCAAAATTTTAGAAACCTACTTGGACCTTCTGTCAACCAAGTGTAAACCAAAGTTATAATAGTTTGGATTTTTCATTATAGTTTAATTTTATTTTGTTTTGACCTTTTTCCCTCTAAGTTTTAATTTTGTTTAGATTTTATTAGTTTTAGTATTAGTTTTCATTTTTTCCATACTTTTGGTTATTTGTCAGGTGCAGGATTCAAAAAGATCAGTAAGTATTGTGTAATAAAACTCAACAAAGGATACCATTTTTTAAAATGTATTCAGTTATTTTTGAACAACCAACCATCCACAACAACCAATAGTTTACAAGATAGCAGCTTAAGTGCAAAATGTGTGTAATACTGCTTCTGATGTTGGATACAGGTAGTGTGCCTGGTACAAATTAAAATAGCCAATAGACTGAAGACACACGAACATAAGAATATAAATTAACCCATTCACGAGGCACACGTCACATTTCTTGACAGCCAGGAGTCTCAGGGAGCTCAATCTGAGAAAAACATTAAGTAATTCAAAAACCATGGCACAACAGGATTGATTCTTTTTTTTTTTTTTTTTTACCAAAATTACCTACTCAAACAAAATGTCTTCTCAGTACTAGATCAGGTGAAGCTTTTTGACACATCACTGCAGTAGACAATAGTAACAGTAACAGACTAACAATACAGTACCTTGCATCTTGTATTGTATTTAACATCATAAAGTGAACACAGTGAATGTTTTGGACACTTAAAGTGCACATTTATCCGGCAGTGCACAGAACCAGGCAGCTGTAAAGATACTTTTCCACCTCAGCTTGATGCTGATGTGCTTTGCTTTTCTATGTTAACGCAGTGAGCACAAGCTAGCCGACTGTAAACAAGAAGTGACGGACAGAGAGATGCCGTACGGTGCCGCCAGCTCACGTAAAACTGCTACAGTGAAATAAATCGATTTCATATCAATCCAAAACGCTTTTAAATAAATTGACAAAGATAAAAATGAAGGACATTTCATCTATAATTTCAGTACATTTTAGTTTTGTCAACGCACAAAACAGTTTCAGATAGTTATTTTTTTCTTTTGTCGTTTTTATTCGTTGCAGTTAACGAAAATGTTTTTTCAATTCTAGTTTTCGTTATTTTGTTCGTTTTCGTTGACAATAATAACCCTTGGTGTAAACATACATTTTTATTCTGTAAGGCATTGCAAAACAGATCTACCTGACATTCCAGCATTTTAGAGCAACTTCAGAATATAGGAGTGGCTAATCAGTAATGAACATAATCCAGCTATAGCACAATAAACCATTCGTGATTGCTATGCATCTTCACAGCTCTTATCAAGCACCAATTTTGCATTTTGAATTAGTCTAGCACATAAAATTGTTCATTACTATTAAAGTGTCAAATGTTTCATGTATGAACCAATCAACCATGCTTCACACTCTTAGACCTATTTATTCAGTGCTGTATGGTTTTTCCCCCCACTGTTAGCTAACGGAAAATTGATTAAGTTTGTGGTTAGAAATATAGTCACTAGAATGAGATCAATTGAGACAGATAACTAACAAAGCAGTGAGATGTAGAGACAGCACCATGATGTTTTGCAGGTTGAAATCGCTTTGTTTCACTTCAGTCTGTTTTGTTAATGTGGCAGCCTCCGAACACTCAAGTATAGTAAGGGCACATGATGGTTAGTTCTGTCATTATACAATAATAGTAATAATTTTAAGCGGTACACTTGTATCTGGGTGTTCACTGGAAGCTCAGCATAGCCACACTTATGTCATCACGTATGTTTGTGATGTAGGCCTACTGTACTTTATGCCTTATTTATACATCACTTTGGACCAAACGGTCGGCTCGAATTTAGCGTCATTGACCCTTTGCCAGTCAGCACCAATCAGGGCGAAAATCGGTTGTTTCTGGTTACTAGCCAATCGATTGGTGCATCCTTACTATAAACGGTTAGTATTTGCTTCTATAAATATTTATGCCTTATTTTAATAATTCATTTACATTCATACATTTAAATAAACCTCAGAAGACCAAGACAGAGTAAGCCATTTCTGTTACAGAAAAATGATCCCCCCCCAAATAACTACATTGACAGTCATCAGACAAACGCATGATGAAATGCAGCTGCAAGCAGCAATTTTAGGGGTCTGAAAAAACAAAGTTTTCAAGCTTCCACTGCAGCCGTGCTACAAACAGCCAGTTCAGAAAAGGAATAGCTTTTCCCACCTTTTTCTATGATGGTAGCAACATGGTGTTTTTCCTCAACCTAACTGTACTTATCCACTATTCCTTCAACATAATGAATATTACTGATCTCTGCAGGTTGTTTTTATTGATGGTGATTTCTTAATCATTCAGTCTAGAGATTTCCAAGCGAACCCAGAGTACCTATAGTGTTTTGATAATGCTCTTAAACATACATTATAACAGGAAAGAAAACATGCTGCTATGTTACAGTAATTCAAACAAAACAATTATTAAATGGCCAATGAGTGAACATGCTTCAGCATGCTGCTGCTTATTTACAAGGATAAGTATTTTGATGACAATATTCACAATCAAAAAAGATGATGCTATTAATACACCATTGACTTGACCAAGAGATCCTTATAATAACTGGAGATAATCAGCAGTGGCCCAGGTTTCCTTGGATAACATTAAAACAATATTATAACTCTTAAGAAATGTCACTCGTGTGTTCCTGACATTTATTTATTCTTCAGGGGTCACAGTCAAATGCTATTGCCTGATTATCCCAGGATACATGTTCCGGCCTCCCTCAGGTGAAAATCAAACACTGTGCTATCTGAGAGTGAGAGCAGAGCAGCAAGCCGAGCCTGTAAGGAAGGGGGAAGCAGGACATTGGCTGTCATTAGAATGCAGTCCCCGTGCAGGTCTAATCAACAAGCCACATGCCTTCCAGCATCTAATAATCAAATTCAAGTATGTATGTCGCTGTGAGTTTTCAAGGTGAAGCTAAGGGAGCTCTGCCTCTATTAAATTTGTCATAAAAAAGGAATTTGCCCACCCACATAATATTAATTTGCAGGATATTTTTCTATTGAAATACAAATGAAAAAAATTGTAGTTGGGAAAAAAGGAACAGGTGTTCCTTCAAAATATTGAAAATAAATTAGACTAATCAAAGGAAGTTATTTCAACGTGTAAAAAGAAACTGGTTCAATATATAATCTGAATTATTTCTGGCATGATGATTTGAGAAAATACAGTATGTTAGTGTGTCTAGATCTACTACTGAAAAGCCATTTTAAAACAGAACCTAAAGGTACACTATAGCAGGTCTATTTTGCAATAATAATGTGAATAGCAGCAAAAAGGAACACATTAAGTTCTTTAAAAAGATTTCAGCAGATAGCACACACACACACATAGACAAATTAAAACTGAATTCATACACTTCATTCAAACAAAGCAGCCAGGTCACCCCTGTCACCACACCCCTCAATACTCTAGTGCAGGGGTCTCCAACTCCGGTCCTGGAGAGCTACTATCCAGTAGGTTTTCTGTCCCACTTGAATTCTGATGAGCACACCGGTTCCTGGTATTTACCTGAGAACAGGTGTGGCTCTTCAGAAGCCGGGTATGATAGAAAACCTACTGGACGGTAGCTCTCCAGGACCGGATTTGGAGACCCCTGCTCTAGCGTATACACTCATTCAACAAAAAGAAAAACTATAAAATAGCATGACTTTAAAGTGATATCAGAGAAGATTATAAAACAGAAATGAGGCTTTCACGTGAGATAAAAAAAATTCAACTTGAGCGCTGAGGACATGAGCCCAATCATACGTGATACAAAGTTAGCCAGCTATGAGGCACCAGATACCCTGCGTAACTTACTGCTATGAGGCACCAGATATCCTGTGTAACTTACTGCTATGAGGCCCCAGATATCCTGTGTAACTTACTGCTATGAGGCACCAGATACCCTGCGTAACTTACTGCTATGAGGCACCAGATACCTTGTGTAACTTACTGCTGTGAGGCACCAGATACCTTGTGTAACTTACTGCTGTGAGGCACCAGATATCCTGTGTAACTTACTGCTGTGAGGCACCAGATATCCTGCTTAACTTTCTGCTATGAGGCCCCAAATATCCTGCGTAACTTTCTGCTATGAGGCCCCAGATATCCTGCGTAACTTTCTGCTATGAGGCCCCAGATATCCTGCGTAACTTACTGCTATGAGGCACCAGATATCCTGCGTAACTTACTGCTATGAGGCCCCAGATATCCTGCGTAACTTACTGCTATGAGGCCCCAGATATCCTGCGTAAAAAAAGAGGCAAGTCAAAAAGAAATGTTAAAAATGTAACTACACCTTTGTAATTTACATAATGACTGATGCCAACAAGCAGCATGTGAGAGATTGCTATATGTACGTCAAAAGATAAGTGTGATTTTGAACAGAATGACTGAATTTAAATGGGCACAGTTTTCAACATAGATCTAAGTGCCTCACAGCAGTAAAAACAAGGGCATGGAAAAACAAACAAAAAACAACCCAATTTCATCACACCAATCCTGGAAATTATGGGAAACAGACAAGAATCAAAGAAAAAATAAGGCATCTTATCCGGTTAACTTCAAGGCTCAGGCAGAACGCCATGATTCTCCAGAGATTGGTCAAAAAAAACATTGTTACAATCATGTATGAATTCAAATTAGCATACCAAGTGCAAAAAAGCTTTGAGAACAGGTCTGGTCACAAAACAGGCAGTCTTAAAGCTTTTACATGTATATCATATGTATGTTGCACGCATGATAAGCAATCGAGTTGAAAAAGAACATTAAGGTTGATACTATTGTGTTGCACAAACAGACATTACTGTAGTTTTTTTTTTTTTTTTTTTTTTTACAGCAAATTTTGACCGCATCAGGGAATAATGATTGAAGAAATAATGCAGTACAAGGTGCACAAATGTGATGGTTAAAAAGACTATTTGCAAAAGGCATCTTCTGAGGAATTCTGTAAAAACAAATTCACTGTAATGTTGAACTAGCAATCTGCCAGAAGCAAGCAAGCAGATGTGAAGTTAGTACTAATCAAAGTCTTAGCCCATGCTGTTCGCAAAAGAAAAAAAAAGTGACTAAAATGTTAAAGAAATTAACTTTTAGTGTGCTTATTGGTGAAAAGGTTTCTATAGATGTCATAATATCAGATACTTATTACTGTATCAGCTTTTAAACAGCCATTTAGGACACACAAAAATAACTCCATAAATAGCAATCTGAAGGGCTAGCATGCCAAGATGGCTGTTACTAGTGTTCTCTACTTAGAGATTCAGTACATGAATAATACAGTGTCTCGCTATGCCCAGAGAGGCTCCTTAAATTGGAGAACACTTGTTCCGAAAGTTCTAACAAGCCAGTGCAATTTAGGGAACATGACCATGTCTTGTCAAGCTTCCTGTCACACTGGCTGAAATAATCCTTAACAAGGCAAAGGAAACATTGGATATTATCAGAGTGCTGACTGATCATTGGCCAATAGCAGCAGAACATTAAGGGCAGCCACACAGACAGATGAAAGGGGTTACAGTGTCGACTGCCTATTGTGAGGACCTTGCTGTGACAGCTGTGAGCTCCATTTCAAAACTCAATTGCTAAATGTATATAATGAACAAGTGATTCAAAAAGAATTTGGCAGGAATATTTTAAACACATCTACATTTTTTATGGTTCATTGCTTACAGTAACTTAGATGTGAAATGTCTTAACCGAATATTAGACTTAAAGGAGGATATTCTCATTTCAAAAACGACTGCCCCAAGATTACATTTTTGAAAGCATTTTATTTATCTTGTAGTTCTTTTTATTGCCAATAAGCATATCCATAGAGTTTGTGAGCTATGTGAATAGCAGTGCTAAATTCAAAAGCAGAACTAAAATCAGCTGCAATTTGGAAAATGTAAAAATGTATAATGTGCCTATCTCCACAAGTAAGGGTATAATCCAATTTCTCAAATAAGCAGAAGTACCTGCTTTTAACTGCTATAGTCAAATGGGCATGTGATTACATTTAAATGCTTCAAAAAGAACTACATTTTCCCAACATGTGTCCCATAACCACAATACCCATTTTTTCATGGTGCATTTCACAAAATGCATCCCATTGACTTTTCCAGAATTTAGTAGCTTTTGTTAACTGTGGTAATGGATAAGATTACGTACATAATGAAATACATATTACTTTACAATACTCACCAGAAATAAGAAGAAAATAAAGTAAAACACAATTTAAAAAAAAAAAACACCAAACCTGGACAGAAAGTAAAACGGCAGGCTGCAACACACTACCACCTTCAGCACCTTATCAGTAACTTACCAGAAAAAAACAAGATTTTTTAATATTCATAATTATTGAAACTGAGATGAAAAACATTAATTTCTAATAATTACAATGCATTTTACCCTATATATCACAAATGAAGTACAAATATCATATAAAAGGTTAAAATTTGAATTATTCCTTATCAAATCAGCGCAAATGTACATAAGTACACATTTACGCCGTTACTACAATCGATTGCTGCATGTATCATTTTAAAGGTGAAAGCATACTTGCATACCAGTTATGTGCATCCCTGTTTATAAATACACTAAAAATGTTATAAATGGTGCAAAGATGACATTAAAAGGTGACATGTGGGCCGATCCACATTTTTTCAGTTCCGATCCGATACCGATACAGATTCCGATACAACAGCTCTTTTTATTTTGTTATACTTTATATATATATATATTTTTAAGCTAGTAAATACAGATGGAAAAAATGTATGACAAAAAAATATTCAACTAGGCTACAACAATCATACATAACGTACTGTTCCACCCTGTTTGTACGTCTTGTTTTAAGCATTTTAAAGGCAGTTGCAGTTCAATATGAATATCTTCAAAGCAAGTATACAGAAGTGGCTAATGGTTACATTTTTAACACAATTTTTCTCCCATTGGCGTCAGCTCAGTTACACTTTGTTGCGATGGCAGCCCCTCTTGTATCACAAGCTGCAGCAAGTTCGCAAGACAGTCCAGGTTGGCGATTCCCAAATCATCCATTGCTTTTTTTTCTTGCACAGTTGCGTGTGCCTTTAAGCGCATTAAACGCTATTCCCACCCCTCAACACTTTATTTTACAAAGATTGCAAATCGCTGCGCTACTGGTTTCTGTTGAAAGAGCAAACTACTCCTAGATCGTCTTATCTTACGCTCCTCATACTGCGAAGTGTATGCGCATGACATCACAGCAGGCGGAAATCACTGTACTCACACCTACTGAGTAGCAAAAAAAGACTGAGAGGGAACGTTAACGTTCGATTTCAATGCCGCAAAAAAACATGTAAAGTAGGAAGGAGCTGTCGTGTGACTGATTGTACAAATAGATTTAACAGGAAATAGTAGCTATATTTTTAGAGATCGCCAAAAACTAAAGTAAGTACAGGACGTGGATCGGTCACGCATGGCCGATACCCGATCCGTCAAATATGTCTGGATCCGCGCCGATACCGATCCGAATATCAGGTCGGTGCATCTCTAATTAAAAACAATATCTAAAGATGGCTGACACAAACCCACTACCCATAAGAAATAATGGAAAACCAATTAATTGGTTCCTGGCCCCCAAAAAATTACATCGAAATATGTTTTTTTAGCATTTAAACACAAAATAAACCGGAGGAAACAAGAAAGGCATATACAGTACCGCACTAAACACATCTAAGCACATGTATCAAAACAGTCATTTTTAACGTAAGAAAATAAATGTATCCAAACAATGTGTAAAGCTAAAAAAAAAAAAAAAAAACAATGTGTCATGCCCCAATCGTCCGCTCCTTCCGTGTGCCACGCCCCCTCGTTAACCCCGTGTGGAATCCCCGTGTGATCGGCTGTTTCTGGTTGTTGTCATTAGTCCTCTGTATTTAGTCCACGTTTCAGTTTGTTTCCCAGGTCCGGTCATTGTATTGTCCTTCTGCTTTTGCCTGCCTTACACCCCGTATTCCCCAATACCCTGACGTCTGCGTCTTTGTCTCCGTTCCGTCCACGCTGGGCACGACAATATTATTATAATTAAATGTATTAATGGTTTATTATTAATAAAATAATTAATAATAAATCCTTGTTTTTAAATGTACTTTATTACATAATAATAATTACTGTTACTGTCTATCACTGTCTAAATGTATTTTTACTTTTTAAATATATGTAATCAGCTAATGTAAACATGCACGATGCGAATGCGAGTCCGAGACTGAAGCATTACCCTTTGTTTCCGCTGAGACACTTGCCACGTGACTCATTTCCCCGTGCCTACAAATTCTTAGGTCGGCGTTCACGGTTTGACTTCTGAGATTCAGATCGAGTTCTAGGCAATTTTTTTTTTCGACTTAAGAAATTCGAGTTCTAATGATTTTGAGAACTGAGGTACCACTGCAATTCGCTTAACAGCCAAGTCATAGGATCGGAACTCGGTCGTTAAGTGAAGAGTACCCATGTGTATATCCAAAACACAGGTCAATCATTCACCAGCCTGTACAAGAAGCAACTACTGCAGTTATACATCTGCTCAAATGTTAAAGCACCTGCTACAACATGGAATATCTTAACATGAGCTTTTCAGACACCAGACTGCCTACTGATCTTCTGGGAACAAAGAGCAAAATGGAGATCATAATATTTAAGTACAATAAAGATAAAAGGGAAAATTATTAAAAGTTAAATTATTATACAAAAACCAAGTAATCCTGTATACAGAAGTAATTTATGAATTGACAGTGTTTAACCAGGTTAGCCATATTAAAAACTGAACAGAACCAGAACAAAATGAGGTCTTATTAGTATAATCAGTATTACCACAATCACAATTTTTTGAGCTAGTTGTATGCCATGCCATTGTATATCTGACAAAATAAATTGAAAGCCTTAAACCTGAAGGTCAGCTTTAATATATCAAAAACCAATTTCCAGTTATCTGTCAGATCCATTTATCACTTACATTTAATGCAATTAAAGGATATATTCTGCTTTTCATTTTTAGCAATGGCACAGGTTTTTGTTAGAAGGTTGAAGACAAGGGGATGAGCTCAATTAAAGCAGGAGGAAGGGCCAATGAGATCAGCAACAAAACAGGAGGAAGGGCCAATGAGATTAACAACAGATCTTGGAAACTTACACAACCCTCCCTCCACACCACTACTACCCATATATTGGAGTGCATTCAGACCTAATAATCCATGAATATCTCAAATCCTGAATGTACAACACCATGACGTGTCGAAGACTGAAGGTGTGCAATTAGCAGGCCAATGGATTCCAAGTGGGCCGAGCAAAACTTCTGTCATTCTGTCACAATCTGTCAGTCATTATGTCAGGCCAAACCCAGTCATTTTCCATGGAAATCAGAGCAGTATCACCTTTTTTAAAAAATACCATTTCATTTTTCAACAGTTAACAAGGCTATGTCCAAAAACTTCAAATCAATCTTGCATTTCAAGTAGGACTGGGCGATATGGAAAAAATCTTCCCTCAATATTTTTTTCTCATATCAGCCGATATCGATATATATCACAATATGATTCAAATCACTGTCCAACTACCTTTTTTTTCCAAACAGATGTGAAAACATCATAACATTACTTGTAGTTAAATATTATTTATTTTGCCAGAAGTTGAACATAAATGTTCTGATGAACACTGCAATAAATGAAAAAAGGATGGATTTAAGAAATAAAAAAAGGACACTCAAATCAGGTCATTTAGAAAAGTTAAGGTAAGTAGTTTAAAAACAAATACACAGAAAGAACTTAAACTAAATAAACATAATGCATGCATATATTAGGGCTGGGCGATTCTTTAGATTTTTTCGATTAATTCAAATTTACATTTTAAGATGATTAAATTTTTTCTTAAATTGAGGTATCGCAATTTTTTTCATAAAAATATTAGATACATTGTAATTGCACCAATGGCAGAATAATTAAGAGGCAATATTGTAATACCACATGATAGGAATGATGGAACATATGAAGGAACAATAGGCTACAGAAATATCATATAGATGGACGGCTTTTCCCGTCAGGATGACCTTGTGCCAAAGAAAGGTAGTAACGTTTCCTCTGTGGTTTGGAAATGGTTCGGATTTGAGAGGTCAGACGTCGAACAAACTTTTATCAAACGCAAAATATGCAGAAAGTCAGTTGCAACCGGCTGTGGCAGCACCACTAATTTATTCCAACATTTGCGACAAAGGCACCAAGCTGAATGGGAAGAATGGAGTGAGTTATCTTTTACAAACTGCCAAAAACTAAATAAGTATTGGACATGGACCGTCATGGCCCCAATACCTGATCCATCTAAATAGGTATGGATTGGTACTGATACCGATCCTTTATATCAGATCATTGTACCTCTTTCTGATAGTGTCCTGTGGTATTTGGCACCAAGACGTTAGCACCAGATCCTTTAAGTTCTTTAAGGTGTAAGGTGCAGCCTCAATGGATCGGACTTGTTTGTACAGCACATCCCACAGATGCTCAATCAGATTGAGGTATGTGGAATTTCAAGTCAACACCTTGAACTCTTTCATGTTCTTCAAACCATTTCTAGAACAATTTTTGCAGTGTGGCAGGGTGCATTATCTTATTGAAAGAGGCCATTGGGCAATACTGTTGCCATGAAGGAGTGTACGTCTGCAACAATCTTTAGGTAGGTGGTACACGTCAAAATAATATCCACATGAATGCCAAGACCCAAAGCGTCACACTGCCTCCGCTGGCTTGCCTTCTTCCCATAATGCATCTTGGTGCCATCTCTTCCCCAGGAAAACATGCATGTGCACCCAGCCATCTACATGATTTAACAGAAAATGTGGCTCATCTGGGCAGGCCATCTTCATCCATTGCTCCATGGTCCAGTTTTGACACTCATGTTCCTATTGTAGGCACTTTCAGCAGTGGACAGGGGTCAGCATGGGCACTCTGACCAGTCTGTGGCTACGCAACAAGCTGTGATGTACTGTCTGTTCTGACACCTTTCCATCATAGGCACCATTTATTTTTTCCACAATTTGTGTTGCAGTAGCTCTGTTGTGGGATCTAACAAGAAGAACTAGCCTTCCCATGCACATCAAAGAGCCTTGGGCACCCATGACCCCACCGCTGGTTCACCAGTTGGGCTTCCTTTAAGAACTTTTGGTAGGTATTGACTATAAAATGCACCGATTCGATATTCGGATCGGCATTGGCGCCGATCCAGACTTATTTGACGAATCGGGTATCGGCCATGCGTGACCGATCCACGTCGTATACTTGCTTATTTAGTTTTCGGCAATCTCTAAAAAGACAGTTCCTAAGTTGTGTTAAATCTATTTGTACAATCAATCACACGACAGCTCTTTCCCATTTTACATGTTTTTTGCGGCATTCAAATTGAACGCTAACGCTGCCCCTCAGTCTTTTTTGCTACTCAGTGGGTGCAAGTACAGTGACTTCCGCCTGCAGTGACATCATGCGCATACCCTTTGCAGTACGACGAGCATAAGATCAGACGTGACGATCTGGGAGTATTTTACGCTTTTAACAGAAACAAGTAGCACAGTGATTTGCAATCTTTGTGAAATAAAGTCTTGAGAGGTGGGAAAGGCGTTTACTGGACAATCCCACTTAAAGTGCACGCAACTGTGCAAGAAAAAAAAAAGGGTGATTTGGGAGTTGCTAACCTGGACTGTCTTGTGAACTCGCTGCAGCTTGTGAAACAAGAGGGGCTGCCATCGCAACAAAGTCTAACTGAGCTGACGCCAATGGAAGAAAAATTGTGCTAAAAATTTTAAGCCTTCGCCACATGTGTATACTTGCTTTGAAGAAATTCATATTGAACTGCAAATGCCTCAAAAATGCTTAAAACAAGACGTACAAACATCTTATGTTATGTACATTTGTAGTAGCCTAATTAAATATTTTTTGTCATACATTTTTCCATCTGTATTTACTAGCTTAAAAAATTAATATATAAAAGTATGACAAAGTAAAAAGAGCTCTTGTATCTAAATCTGTATCGGAATCAGATCGTAACTGGAAAAATGTGGATCGGCCCATCCCTACTACTGACCACTGCATACCAGGAACACACCACAAGACCTGCCATTTTGGAGATGCTCTGACCCAGTTCAGCCATTGCAATTCAGCCCTTGTCAAAGTTGCTCAGAATCTTACACTTGCCCGTTTTTCCTGCTTCCAACACATCAACTTCAAAATCTTACTGTTCATTTGCCTAATATATAATGGCAACCTTCACAGGTAGCATTGTAACACAGTAATCACCATTTTATATTTACTTCACCTGTCAGCGGTTTTAATGTTTTCGCTGATTGATGAATGTTCACTATGTTTGTGAAAGGTAACTACAATATGAAATAATTCCTAAATAATGTCCACATGGAATGAGAAATTATTTTTATGCTTGAAAGCATGGTTAAATTGCCAAGTAAATTGTCACAAAAAAAATTTTAAAGTCTGTCAAAGCTCACTTGAATTTTCCATTCCATAGGGAAGTTTGATGTGGCATGAAAGGCAAAGTGATACCCCCTTTTGACCACCCTAAGCCTGATACATCTCTAAAACCTCAGAGGGAACGGCAGGATTTGTGTCTGCAATCATAGACACAGCTCAGTGTTAAATGTGGTGCAATACTTTCACCTCATTCTTTAGGATTTTAACAAATCTTTTATGATAAAAAGGTGAAAGAGTAAAAGCTGAAATCTAAACACACTTTATACAACATGACCCGAAATTCCAAATAAAGAATAGTAGTTTCAAAAAGCCATACCATTTTTCATCCACTTGTCTTTTACTCTCATACTGCTTCTTTTCCTAAAATGAATTACATGCCAGTTCACGAGGCTACTTATAGAACACAGATATATTATACACTATTTCTGTAATTTCAACCATTTAATTTATTTTGAGAAACTTCAGTGCACCAACAGGACGTGGTCTGACATTACAAAAACTATAAGGAATAATCTTATCCTCCTTTACCATAAAAAAATGAGTAAATACAGAATCCACTTCTGCACTTTATACCCCACTTGAGCAGCTCTACTGAGCTTCAAACACAGGATCTCTTGCATACCTTTTCATCTCTGCCATATTTCCTGACTCTCCATCCCTAACACAGACCTTTCAGGCCTTGTAGACACTGCATGAATTAAAGAATTTTAACCAGGGATATTTAAAGTTGCTTATGTATTTTCTGTCATGGGCTAAATTTTAATTTGTTCAGGTAGAAGATGGTATAGGCTCAATCGAAATCAAGGTGTAGAACATGCATGTAGATCTTGCACACTTTGATACCTTTTATAGCTAATTCAGAGAACACTGACTGGGCATAACATGCAATGCTGGCATTATCTGGATTCTCTATGGTCAAACAACTGGTCAAGGGAGGTGACTTACCTATAAAGTGCTGAAGTCAAAATGTTAGAAAGCAGTATTCTACTACTAATTATGAAGTCTCACATCACAAGACTTCAAGAGAGGGTTTCTTTGTGAAAGGAATTCTGCTTATTTTACCCCAATAGCCTTATTGACCCATTGCTATTTTAAGGCTGTGAAATTACATTGTGCTTTTGACCAACGAAAACCATGTCTAAAGTTAGTGGCGCATGCAGGTGCACAACGCTCATAACAGACACAGGTATGCCCTCAAGATGCACAAATGGTTTTTTGTTATTTTATTTATATACGTTTAATTATAGAGTACATCAGGGCTGCACGATTCTGGAAAAAATAGGAATTAAGATTCTTTTGCTTAGAATGGAAATCACGATTCTCTGTAATGATTTTTTTCTTAATTGTTCATTACACTCATCAAACTGCAAAAGGAAACACAACAAAACATGACTGCCAGACTGCCATGATCCAGGACCGGCAGATCAATTTCTGACAACAGAAAGGAAATGCTCAATTGGGCATTCAATCAGGATAACCAAAACAGCCACATCAAAAGTTCCATGCAGTACCAAAAATGCCAGTGGGGTATTTTTTTTTGGTACTTCAGTGCTTTGGGGTGGGACTTGAAAGCCTTTCTTTGTCGACTGGTGATACAAATATTCTGCCTCAAACACAAACTGAAAACAATTGCAAACTCGGAAAACAACGATAAACAAGGTAAATAAATGATAATGACAACAACAGCAATAATAATAATAATAATAATAATAATAATAATAACAGCAACAGATTCATGGACAAATTAAGTGACCCAAGCTTTAACTACGATCTGGTCAGAAGAACCAGAGATCAGGGTAGCAAAAAAAGAAATAAAGTATTTTGTACTATATACTAGGACAGCACGGTAATGGAAAAGTTTTGCAATGTGATTTTGTTGTAAGAATTGCATGTGCATAGCTTGTAGTATTAATGATGCTCTATAATAATTCAGTACAAAATACACCTGGGGAAAAGTAATATGTTGATCTAGCTGATCTAATACAATGCAGAAGAACCACTGTAATGTAGAAATGAGATGGTATAGAGGTATGAATCGAGATCGTAGTTTTTCCACCATCAAAATGCAAAATGGATTTGGACATGCCCATAAATGTTATTTGCGCTTTGCACTTTACGCTTTGCATAGAGTCCTAAGCTTTCCATCACACATACATTATGAGCTGTTAAGCAGGCTGCTAATAAGAATGAACTAGCTGGATGGAATCTTGAGAAAAAAAAAATGACAGAAAACTAAGGGGAAACCATGTCATTTAATTTTCTCCTTGTTTTTGAAATATACATCCAGGTCTGCTGCTACCATTGACAAGAAAAACTTTCATACTTTCACAAGAAAACCACCTGAAAGTTCACCGCAGCATGAAAAGAATTTAACATCCATCTCAAACTGTCTGTATCAGAGAGGCAAAGTCACCTTCATAAAAGCGAAAGGAAATGGAAGATGTCCACCAGGCTGCACTCGGAGCCGGAAATGAGGGCCCATCATGTAGCAGCACGGTCCCCAATGATACCCCAACGGCTGCCAGAGGCTTGCTGATCTGTAGCCAGAGCATACAGGGCTTGCCAAAAAATCAGATTTGCTTCCTCTCTGTCCCCATCCAGACAACAGGGGGCACATAATGACCACACCTTCCCCCAGATCCCTCGCGAGTATTTGGATGCGCAAACAAAAACTAGCCATTTTGAAGAGGGGGGAAAACAGAGCATTAGGCATACAGTGCTAAAAGCACTGATATTAAGTGACTTGTTTCAATGGATAATCATTTATTCATGGTCTACCTATTAATATGCAAAACCCTACTTGTACTGACCAATCAGAAATAATGGCTCTTCTACTGTATATAAACCCATATATATTTACACCTTTAACATGAGACCGAGTAAAATGAGGGACTTATTTGTTTCCAAACATTTGAAAGAAAAGCTTTGAACAGAAGAAATGAGCAGCTAATTACACGCATTTTCATGTACTTGCCAAACTCTTGAGCTCCTGACAAGCTTGGGGTTCCCACCCAGGGTCGGCCCCCAGCGGTGACACGCTGACAGCAACAGATGTTCCTCCCCATCGCTGTCTGCTCAGAATTCATTTTGTTGGCAACCTTTCTGAAGAAGATATACACTCCCCTTTTCTTCCTTCGCAGACCTGTTGACCCCAGTAAAGCCTGCCTGCAGGCTTAAACACTTGTGCGCCCCTTCACAACAAGTCACGTATCCCTACCACCGGTATTCATAATCATTTTCTCGTTCAAAGTGTAAGAAGCACCAGGTCTGTTCAGAGGTTAAGGAAAATTCCATGCTGCCACTGCCATATGTCTTTTTTTAAAACGGATTAAAAAATAGAAACGTGGAATTTTATCAGAAAATACTTTTTTTTTCTCTCCCCAACTTTGTTACCTTTAGTTGACTATTACAATAAATTATTGATCCACTATACAGTAACAGACAAACTGTCACACTTAATAAATTACCTCTGACTAGCTCTATCTTGTTTAATGGTGGTTATACACCAAGATGCCACACACTAACTCAGTCATCTTCTAACTGCCTATCCTTGTGAGGGCCACGGGGAGACGGGGGGGTACCATGCCAGGCAGCATTGGGTTCTAAGGCCTGGCTTCATCTAAGATGGGGCCAGGCCATAGAAGGGCACCTACTCACATAAAGTATAGGCAATTTTAGAAACACCAAATTAGTCCAACTGCGTGACTTTGGACTACAGCAGTAAAGAGGAATACCTGGAGGAAACCAGCACAGTGCAGGCCGAATATGCAGACTTCAGAGGCAAGGTGACAGAGCCAGCCAGGGAGCACCCACATGCCAAACAGCTGGTTCATAATGCCAGGACATTTTTAGAGCATATGGCATTGCCAACCTCTGTTAATCTGAACACGATATAATATCCCAGTTTGAATGGTAAGTTTTCCTGGTATAGTAAGAGCTTACTTGGATACGTCTTCGGTTAGTCATTTTGGTTCTGTGAATGAATCATGCAGTCACCCACTGCCAGCAGTGTTCCACCACAGGTGGTCAGGTCCTGCTTAGTGGGTTTTTCTCAGACCACCCTCAATGCCGTGTGACTATCTGCCTTTTATCGCTGCTATGCTGTCACAGCTCATCGCTGCTGAGACCATCACAAAAAGCAGTTCTCCTGCAGGTCTGTTCTAATTTTACACACATCAGTATTTTAACCTACATCTCCTCTCTTCTTTCCTTGTCTTGCTCCGAGGGCACGCCGGCAGGAGTAATAAGCTCCTGTTGCTGGATACACAAACAATGACAAACCCAAAGTTTAATGGGGCCCATAAGTTGGTCTACCTGCCCTAAGATGGGTGCGCTGCTCTTTCTGCCACATAAACTCACAAACAGCCATTACTCAATGCGTTCTTGTGCAGCTGAGCATGCACATCTTACATATAAATATCAAATACAAGCAATAACTAATTTATAATACTTGAATCTTGAAAATGAAGCTGTTGACACAAACTATTTTTGAACAGCTAAATCATTACATAACTGGCCCTCATCTTTAATCTAAAGTTTGTGGTCAAGCCTAATGAATTAGCACGAAACACTTAAAAGTTGGATAAAATTGCAAGGCTGAAAAGTGTTCATGCAGGTGTGGTCCAAGTACATTATTCTGGAAAACTCTCCTGTCACATCTTACCAAGCAGTCATGCAAACACACCCTTTAAATCATATAGCAGGGAAAATTCTGTTTAAGGTCTAAAAACCAGCTCCACAAAACTTATCTACTGTAACACACATATATGTCCTAAAATATGTGTATGGGAAAGTAATTGTAGAGTAAGGCACTACTCAGTAAAACACAGGGATGAACATTCTGTTATATTAGGCATGTGCAGTAACAGAAGTTAGGAGTAAAGATGCCAAAGCAATACGATTCTGTTCACTGCACCTATCATGGAGTATAAACACTGAGTATTCTCCAGAATTACAATCTGAACCCCAAAGAATTTCTGCATGTCACTGAGGCAAGTGGGTTTTCATTTAAGGCTGAAACCAAATGACACATTATTTCAAAATAAAGGGGAAAAAAGAGGCAGATAGAGGCATCAAAAGAGGTCCAATAGATAAGAGGAAAGAAGTTATATATCTCAGGGATTGTGACAAACAATCTTGATAACATACTGTTCCATTAAATGGACTATTATTTGAAATATTTTTTTATGGCATAAGCATGTGTACATGAGTACAGTGGTAAGGATAATTAAAGAAAGAACAAGCTGGATAACATCTCGAAAATACTGACAGAAAGTGGAAAAGGGGATGTCATTTCATTTTCTCCATAATTATGGAAATATGCATCCAGGTCTATCAACTGTCATTGATAAACATTCATAAGAGCTAATTTCACAAGAAAACCACCTTGAAGTTCAGCACAAGTTTCACATTCCTCTTTCCATTCCTTGGTTACCATCTTTCTTTGTGCAAACAACATTAGAAAACATAAAATGTTAAATTAAGGTAGCCAGTGCAGCAAAAGATTTTAATTATTCAAAAGTTATTTATGGCTACCCCCTTCCAATGTTTCATGTCATGTTTGTGATACAAATGCAGAAAAGCAGCAGGGTAATTGTGAAGATAGGCATCAAACAATTAAAAGGCGGGCAAGGAAACCACAGGCACTTGTGTATCAGTAATAAATATTAATGAGAACCAGCATGCGGTTTGCTTTGGCCTGACATCAGGGGACCAGTGGGGATGGCCGTGAGGCGGAACAACACATCACCCACATATGGGCTGGGCCGTGTGTTACTGGGAAGAATAGCTGAGCTAAAGCGAGCGTCACACTGCCTACCTGACTGGGTTGCTGGTCAGGGAAACCCGGAGGGACTCCAGACAGGCAAAGAGTCTCTCATCCACCGTCCCAGTTTTCAGCTCACTAAGAAATTCCTGTGGAGAAATCTGATGGCTGCTTTTCAGGCTGCCCTGAAAGGAGGGGAAAAGCCCAAATAAGCAACTCCAGTAATAAAAAAGCCAGGCATTCAAAATACAGACAATAATTATCAATGACAGTTCAATAAAAAAAAACAAACTTCCAGTAATTACCATGTTTCAACAAGCAATTTGAATAACAACTTCAAGAAATTAACAAAACTAATGATTGGTAAGACAGACTATTATGAAAATGTTACAATAAATAATGTAAAAAGTAATAAATGCAAAAGTTTTTACTATACAGAACATATGTAAAACATAGCAAAAATAAGCTGAGGCATTTTCATGCACATTTGGCTTTTACTGTACACACAGATAAACAACAATTTTCAAACAGAAAATTCAATGACTTGTAATTATGCAAAATATAATTTGTACATACAGTAATTAAAATGGTCTGACGATGATAGAATTTCGCAGAAGGTACACTGTCGCTGCACTAACACCACATAAAATTACCGTATAAATTTGACATAAATTCAAAAAATTTAATTTTCTGACATTTTATTGTAAATGTGTCCACACAGGAAGACTCTCTCCAGTCTGCATTACTGAATTTACCCTCAAGTCCCCTAACAACGAAAAACTGATGCATATTTCTGCAAGTAAGTATTTTTTTGAATCCATTTATGCAAGAATACAGCAAAAGGTAAGAAATTTCATTCAACTAAATCAAATAAACAAACAAATAAACGAATCACCATTCAAAGGGATTGCAAAATAGGCCTTTACATGAAATAACAAATGTGCCCAAAACTACTGAATTATACACTGGCTTATAAAAATCTAGCATCTTTCGATTACACATTTTATGGGAAAAGAAAGAAAAAAGCGCTACTAAAATTATTTCTACAGTATGTAAGTGGAAAACCTTGGGGTAAACTAAAAATAGGGGGGCACAAGTAAGAGACGGTTCCCCAAAGAGATTATCTATAAAGCTTATTCTAATAAATGTGTCTAGCAATACTTCACCCAGTACAGGGGCAAAGAAATTGCAAATGGGCAAATCGCAAACCCTGAAACATCATCCATCTTTCAAAAGAATGGATCACTATCATTATGAACAATGTCTGAAAACTGACCAACCCTGTGGAAGGACAGAGAGAACAGCAGTAGAATAAAATCAATTAAGGTAAGAAAACTTTCAGATCAGGTCAAGTCAGTCAGGTTGGGGAACATACATGGTTCAGCACGTTGCTGCATCCACCACACAATGAAACACCTCTGGATCCCCATTGGCGACCCCCCCCAGGCCAACACCCGGTCCAGTCCCACCCTCTGGAAATAACCATCTATGGCCATCTACCTGCCACAGTCAGGTATCATGTGGGTGTCCCCCTTGGCCTGGTCTCCTTCGCCACACCACCAGTATTGGAGTACCAAGTCCAGCGTTGCAGCTCAGGATGTTGGAACCAGCATCCAGCAACCCACAGACCCTGACCTTTTGCAAAGCCAAGGAACATGAAGCCACTTTCACCCCGGTCTCCAGACCTGTGGGGACTGACACAGTCCTCATAGCAGCCCTGTTAGGGCAAGAGGCTGCACTGGAGTTACCCAAGACCAGAGAAGTGTCATCTCATGGGCACCCATCAACCTCCGAATAAAGTTGCGAAGGTCTCCCTTATCGAGACATCACTCACCGTGGTCGGAGCATACACTGAGACAACAGGCAAGACATGCAGAGAGTGCCTTAGCCTGAGTCTCCTAATACCCTCAATGAAAGGAGTGACACAGGGCACCATCTAGAGGAGCTGATCCACCATAGCAACAGCTACTCCCCCCGAATATAGCAGCCATCAGAGCGACCAGACCAATAACAGGTGTATCCACCTACAGAGATCTGGGCCCTCCCCAGTCTGCATACCTCAGAGTGCTACCAATGAAATGAAGAGTTTACGACGCTCCTCCAGCACCACAGGAAGATGGCCACCATGCTGGAAAAAGAAGACATTCCACATGCCTACCCAGAAGGGAACATCTAATACAGCTGCCCTTTGCTGGTCTGAGGAATATTACTGTTGTACACGGGTGCTGTCTGCAACCATCTGTGTCCAATAACCAGAATAGAATGTACATAATGTCCATGTGCACAGCCATGCATGGACCATAATAGCACAATTTACACTGTAAACCAGATTAAAAAAAAGTCAACTACTTTTATAACCGATTATCATCAATGCAACAGATTACTTGTTGCAATCCTACAATGAACACACAATTGCAACAAATTACAGAAAATTTAAGTTATGCCAACTAGCTAGAATGAACTTTCCCTTTCAAAAAAGGAAATTTATGCTTACACATTTTAAGCTGTTCTGTTGCTGTTTTCAGAATTTTTCCAAAATTACGTCTTGCATCACAGTATTGAATAGGACTAATGCATTATATCACTGAGATTTGCCCCTATGACATTCCATAGGTTGCAATGCTAATTTTAAGTCTTTAAATTTAATAATATAAAAAGCCATAAATGATGCTTCTTAACTGCATTTGCAAATGTCTTGGTACAAGTTCCTGACAAAGACCAAAGTGCCAGTTTGAGTAAAACAATTAATTGGATTAAGACCCCAACTACATAGACTATGACTAGAAGTAGATAAAGAAATGTATTGCCACTCACAAAATAATTTAAAAATAAAATGTGTTAGGGGTAAAAACAAAGCTACACAGTACACACTAGGATCACCACTGCAGAATCCAAACAATTCATTTCTCTTACACTAGAGAGCCCCCTGCCTGTCAACATAAAAATTAAAAAAAAATGCCTGCCAGTGTACAATTAACCAAAGGAAAAATTAACATTGATAAAAGTCAAATATGCATTAATAACGTATACAATGGAGAATGACAATTCTGCCAGGTCGCACATTGATTGTAACACTATCCAAATGCAGCCTATTCCCATTTCCAAAAGTACAAAACAGGGCCCATCAAACGGTCAGACAGGCAGACATATAGAGGGTAGGCAGACTGATTTTACACTCAGCTGGAGAGTGATAGGTGTTCCTTACTGACTCAGAATAAAAGCTAGGAGTTGAAAATTTACCCAAAATAAACTACAGCCAAATACAGAGTTATGTTGTACTTACAGTGCCTGTCAAATGAGCTGGTGTTGCTACAACTTGTGCCAACAAATCACTTGCTTTTCCTTAATATTGTCTCTATGAAATCCAAAATATTTCAATACAGCAGAGCAGAAGTTCAATGCCTTTTGGTGACCAGTCTTGGTTCACTTTTCTCATACACACTAATTTTTGCTAAATTTCTCACAAAGGTGCCACACTGTCTATGAGTCGAACAGCTAGGACAAAAATGACTATTATTGGTGCAAAGAACACATGCAAACCTCATAAAAAGTCAGTGGTGTGTGATGACAATAGCATGTGTGTAACATGCATAACACGCAATATCGGTATTAACACTTCACATCATGTAGGCCTACGAGAAACTGATATTTGAAAAATATTACATAGTACATTCTGATGGCTTTATGTGTGCTATTGTAATAGACAATACTAAATACTTATAACTGCCATACATAATTTCTAATAAAAACTTTCAACATACAATTGTGTAAGTTAAACACTCATAATTGCTTAATTTGGTTTGCACACGTGATCCAAAAAAAAAAAAAAGGCGAAAAATGCAAACCTATGCGAATTGGTTTTAACCAATATACCTCATTTGTGTAAGTAAACATATGTCTGATATAGAAACCAGTATTCGCAAGAGTGCAGTAGGATCAGGGCTGAAAATGAATGCGCATTTCAGTCAAAAAATGCTGCTCTTTAAACTCTAAAAGGTTTGATTTACAATCAAGTGTTTGTTGTGTACTTTTGTTACTGTACTCATTAGGTTTGCTTTACTCCCTTAATGATCAATTATGTTAATTATCTATTATTCTAAGTATTGCTTGTGCAGCGACTGGAACCTGGAATCCATTCTGCTACTATTTATATCCAAGCATAACAGCGTCAGGACACTATTCTTACCATCTCAACACAGAGTAACACAAAAACAAACACACACAGATACCAAAAAATAAGCACAAGAACATATGAAGCATTTCATATCTGCTTTCTTCTTTTCAAAGAGCACTTGATCCTAAATAGGACCAATAAGATGGGGGAGAAATGTGCAAGTAAATCAAAACTTCCAAGAAATACAAAGTGTTCTAACAGCTCTTGCTGCTTCACGCGTCCTGTTGCTGGGGTGGCCCTGCTGTGTCTTTGCATGAGTACCTCATTAGAATGAACCTTGGGTGGCAGTGCACACACAGGAATACATGCTGTGAGTTGTCTTTATATCACATGTAGCCTCTTGCTTATTAGTGCCTAGCAGGGAATCCCTTTCGGCATTTTGGTACAGCATCTGCAGGTTCACCCCTAGCTTGGCCTCTCTGAGTGACTTTGCTCTACATTATTCCAGATTTTCACTCATTACACCTCCCCCTACTAAAGATCATGCTAAATATTCTGCTTCGGAAATCCACATCGCAAGTCAAAGCAGTACGTCCACTTCAAAGTGAACAGACCATACACACACCTGTTATGTTTAGAACATAAAACTGACAGGGTCAACACCCAGCTTCCAACAGAATAGGTTTACATTGGCTTCAGAGAACAAATAGCCAGTGGGATAGATCCTCCCTTAACATGCGTGCAAACATTTACCAAGACACACAAATCAATCAAAAGTGTAGAAACCTTTTAAGATATCTTGTTTATTAGTCTAAATGATGGCTGAATGGTCTGTAGGATTAAATAATTTTTGGTCATTTATTGATCTTCAATATCGCTTCTCTCATACAGTTGCAAAGGTCCAGAGCCTATCCCAGAAACAAAAGGTGCTAGGTGAACAACCCAAGCAAGTGCAGGACACACACTATTGAGAGAGAGAGAGAAAGAGAGAGAGAGAGACACACAGACACACACTATTCAGACACTATTCAGAGAGAGACAGACACATACACAAAAGCACCAAATGAGACACTTAAATATATTTTTTTCCAGAGAGAGAAAAGGAAAAAAAACTATATATAGATAAAGTGCTAAAAAAAGGAGTTCCCAGAGTGGGGGTCATGACCGCCACAGAAGTTGCCAGACACTGGTTGGTGTGTCATCATGATGATTTCCAAAATATTATGTTTATAACATTTTAACAACATGAAAAAGTAGACCCTTTTAATCGTGACCACAACTGGTCACTGGGTCAATATTCCGATGGGGGGGACCATCCCTCTGGTCGGCAAAATGGGGGTCATGGGCAGAGAAGTTTGGGATGCCATGCTCTGAACAACTAGCATCAAAGCTGAATGAATAGAGTAGCTGATCATTGTTTTTCAGTCTTTGTGGAAAACAAATGATCAGCAGGCCAGAATTCAATATAAGTTAAAAACATGTCACAGACCATCTAAAACCGTGAGTAGTAGCTCACAAACTTAGGGTGGGCGCTAGTCACATACCACCATTATAATCGATGTTTACATGAACTAAAACCTTCGCGTACCATGCAAAAAGTTTAAAAAAAAAAAACACCAATGTGCACATAATTTTTTTTTTTTTTAATCATACATAGGTTAGGAGGCTGAACTGAAAGCCAAATCATAAATCTTCATTTTGCTTTGTGTGTAGCCTGAGCCTACTTCCTTGACAAGGGTGATGATTGTCGGTTAGTCACTATCAGATGTCAACATTGGGTTACTTATTTAATATGGTCAATTACCGATAATATCTTCATATTGCCCGACCCTACTGCAAACCTTGGCAAATTTAAATGTGCAAGAAAGCATTTAAATGACACACCAGCTGCAAACAATTTTGTATAAAGACAACCAGCACAACATCACATGAATGTTCCTTATAAGCGATAAATAAAAACGTAAAACTAGAAGTTGGAGTTCTCACACAAGGAAATGTCAATTGTGTCTCACCACCTCCGTTATCACTCAAAATGTTCATTGTCATGCAAACTTCAGTTTATTAACACACATTCCATTATACACCTGCTATGCAATTATAAGATAAAGAATTTATCAGAGAAGTGCTGAAATGCAAAATTAAAAGCTGACAGTTTCCCCCCATTAAAGTAATTGGTTTGCAAACACTTTTTTGCCAACAGCATCACACAATTGAAAGCAAACTGAGAGACCTATCATGGTTCTGTGCATCTGGATAATTTAGTGGCCATCTACATAAGAGAGGAAAATTACACAAGGAAAAGTCTGCAATTTCTAACAAAAGATAAGGCAGTAAATTGAACATACATAAAATCATTTTTGGTAAAAATGGAATCAGCCTATAAAATTAACATTTAGGCTGCAGCCCTACATTGCCTCACACTGCTTAACAAAAAGCCGGAACCAGGATGGAATATTATATATATGACAAAGATTATGAAATGTTGTGCTGCATAAGAATTGTTCAACATTTTCAATCACTCCATGAATCACCACCTTGTCATGATGGAGGGGTTTGTGTGCTTCTGTCATCCTAGGAGCTATTTTTCCGGGGTTATTGCCCCTCGCAGGGTCTCCCAAAGAAAACTGGACCTACATGAGCGGCCAGACAAAGTGTGATTCAGAAAACCTTGACAGAAACAATTAAGGACCGTGTATCCTCGCCTGGATTAGGGAGACCTGTTCCCCAACCTGGACCAAGGCCTGGGGGGGGGGGGAGCTTGTAGGTGAGCACCTGGTGGTCGGGTCTTTACCCATGGGGAACAGCTGGACAAAGCCTGACAGATTTACATGAGTCGGCCCTCCAGTGGGCCCAGCCCCTGCAGGGAGTGCTGTGGGGATCGGTTGCAGTGTAGATCGGCTGGCAGTTGAAGGCAGGGGCCTGGGCAGACTGATCATGGGCGACCATATCTGTCTTTTGGGACATGGAAGGTAACTTCTCTAGCAGGAAATGAGCATGAACTGGCGCAGGAAGCAGAGAAATACCAGCTAGATATAGTCGGGCTCACCTCAATACACAGCATAGGCCCTGAAACAAAACTCCTGGAGAAGGGCTGGACTTTATTCAACCCTGGAGCTGCCCATGGTGAGAGGCACCAGGCAGGGGTGGGTCTACTTATAACCCTCCCGGTTTGGTGCCTGTACGTTGAAGGTCACTCCAGTGAACAAGACGGTCACCTCCCTTTCACTTCAAGTCAGGGGACGGGCTCTGACTGTTGTCTGTCTCTATGTGCCAGCCCAGAGTATCCAGTCATCTTGGAGACCTTGGAGGGGGTGCTGGAAAACACTCTCTATGGAGGACTACATTGTTCTGCTGGGGGACTTTCACACAAATGTGGGTAATGACAGTGAAACCTGAAGGGGTATGACTGTGAGGAACAGCCTGCCTGGTATGAAAGTGGTGTTCTGTTATTGGACTTCTAAGCTAATCGCAGTTTGTTCGTAATAAACACCATGTTCAGGCTTAAGGGTGTTCATGAGTTCACCGAGCACCCCCTAGGCCCCAGGGGTGCATGGGATTTGCCCTGAGCTCCCAAAAGCTCTGGATGTTGTTGGGCTGTCTTAGTTGACACAGGACACTGTCTTCAACACTACATGGAGCTTGAGGACAGCGTGTTTGGACAGCAGATTGGGGTGGTGGTCCCACATCAGGGGAATCACACTCCTAGGCATTCCTTGGAAGTTCTATGCTGAGGTACTGGACACTTAAATCTCTAATCCAAGAAAATCAATGTGGATTCTGTCGTGGACGTCAAACATTGGCCCAGCTTTTTACTCTCACAAGGACACTTGCAATTCCAGGACATGGCAGAGATTATACCTCCTGGCTGGCCTGGGAATGCCTTGGTGTTCTCCTAGAGTAGCTGGAGAAGGTGGCTGGGGAGAGGAAGGTCTAGGCATCCCTACTCAGTTTGCTGCCCCTGTGACCAAAACCTATATAAATGGCAGAAAATTGATGGATGGATAGAACATCTTGGACAGAACGCGAATTTTTGATTCATACTTCGCTAGTAAAACAAAACACAAAATATATTTGCAAAAATGCTTGAAAAGTAACACACTATCTTAGGCATCAAATTATCATCACAAAACAAGCGGAATGATTTGCAATTTAATCAGATGCTGTTCCTTTTTAAGACTTATTTGCACTTTAAGACTAAGGACAGTTCAAAGCACATCAAGAAAGCTTCCGGAAAATGGCGCAGGTTATGTAGGCTGTATAGCAAATGCTGAAAATGTTAAATGATGCATCTTAATGCCCTATTGCCCCCCTCATGACACCATTACAGTTTCAAACATGACTACATGCCAAGGAAGAACCTACCATACTCTGCGCTGTGAAAATACTGAGCGGTCTCATGTATTCAGTTTGGTAGAGTAATAACTTGCAAATGGTCTATAAATATAGAACAACCAGCAAGGTCCCTCTGCAACTAAAGACTGGCACACACTCAAGTAGGAGTTCTTTTGTGCAGTTGTAGAATACTCCTTTCACATATCAGTATTCAAGTGATGTTTGAATTGAAAGACTGACTTATCCCATTCAATGCATCACATGTAATAACAACACCAGTAGGTCATTTTAATGGGCAGAAAAAAAACTATTACTTCTTTGTGAAGTTTTTACACTTTCAAATGCCTTATGCAGCTTACAGAGATATCTTCACAAAATTTGAGTTTTCGTACCCCTAATTTTCTTCATTAATCCCCCCCACAACCCCTTTTTGCATATGATAGTCGTGAAACTATTTCAGCTTTTCAGTCCATTTCCCTGAAATCTTCATCTCCTTCCTTGTGGCAAAGTGCCCTCAGAGTTTTGCAGAAACTTTCCCAGACTAGACAATGTAATGCTTGACTATCAATGGTTGAACTATGGTTATTTCCATTAGATAATGAACACCTCCAATGTCATGAACCTCAACATATCTTTGAGGTTTGAAGCCTAAGGGACAATCCCATGGGAGATATAAAATGCCTAGTCATTGGGATTTAAGCTATACAAAACAAAGCAAAAAAAGTACTTTAAGTGTAAATGTCAAGAGTTCATTTTAAAAATCATATTACATTTTACTGTATCACAGACAAATATAGAGTAGTATTAAAAGATTATATCAGGATTCCAACTAAGTTTTAGGGGTCATGTGATAATGGATTGCAGATTGTACCTTTTTGAAATCTCTTCAATTTAAGTGGAGACAAATCGAGAGAGATTCTGACATAGACTACTTAATGGGTCTGGCATTTGAGATAGGCCTTAATGATGGTTTCTCACAAAAGCAAGAATGGAGCTGCAATATATGCCTCACAGAGAATCCATCCAGGACCAAAGCTTTTAGATAATTAGCAAAAAATTTGTCTAATAAGACATTTAAAGCAGTACTTTGCCAAGCAGTACTACAGAAAGGGCAAAAAAGACTGAACAATTACCACCTTGTTTCCATGAAAAAGCAAAAAACTGACAGCATCGGTCCATTTTGATCTCTACCAGGGATGTAAGGGTCTAAACCTTTTAAAATGACATAAAACGCTACCCTTTAATAGATAAAAATATCTTTAATCATTTTTAAATGTAAGAAGTATATTTACAAAAAAACGTATCATTCGCCATTATAGAAATTTAAACGTGACTAAAAAACAAATATCCATTTCATGACTTTAATAATTTAAGACAAACTCAGCCCGCCAACTTAAGGTAAACCACTAACATCTTTGCCTTTCCTTCACAACATGCCCATTTCCCAGCAGTCCCTATAATTTTAACAACTAAATTAAATTCTACCTTAATTAAATACTTGTTTACTGTTTTAAACAGTAATAAAACATCTAAATTATATGACTTATCTGCAAATAAATTCTTTGGTAATGGATTTAAACCAAAACACATAAACACATTGTACTATTAAAATTAAGTAGCCTTTACTTAATTCACTGGACATTTCAGACTTCCAACTGCTTTCTCTTACCTCTTTTCAAAGCTATTCAGGGTAATTTAGGGTAAGAGGGTTTAGAATAGTAAATGTGTTTTTGATTACTTATGCCAGGGGTGGCCAACCAGTCAGAGACCAAGAGCCACATTTTTTACTGTTACCGCAAAGAGCCACATCATACACATGGGCACACATGAACATCACCCATCCCTTCCTCTCACACACACCTCTGCTCAGCCAGATTTATTGTAAATGTCACACACCAACATGATAATAACAAAAATTGACTCCTACAGTACTAAAACCACAGGCCAGTCATTTTCAACAATGAACATTGTGTGCACTCTCACACACACAAACTCTCAGTTCAACCAAGTCCATAAACAAAAATATAATATAATAATTAGAATTATATAATTATGTTATATAATTATTATAATATAATAATTTACAATAGCGTTTTTCTTTTACTATGCATGTTGCTTAGTGGGACTTCTGGCATTCCTTGCCTT
>JAODJW010000035.1:24726442-24742836 GCA_026777045.1 Hyperopisus bebe | reverse complement strand
GAGAAAAATTGTGTTAAAAATGTAACCATTAGCCACTTCTGTATACTTGCTTTGAAGATATTCATATTGAACTGCAAATGCCTCTAAAAACGTACAATGAGGTGGAACAGTACGTTATGTATGTTTGTTGTAGCCTAATTAAATATTTTTTGTCATACATTTTTCCATCTGTATTTACTAGTTTTAAAAAATTAATATATAAAGTATAACAAAGTAAAAAGAGCTCTTGTATCTGAATCTGTATCGGTATTGGCAGTTGTGTATCGGAGTCAGATCGGTACGGAAAAATGTGGATCGGCCCATCCCTAGTTTATTTATTTTATACTACCCTGATCTCCGGTTCTTCCGACCACATGACAGTTAAAGCTTGGGTCACTTAATTTGTTCATGAATCCATCATCATCATCATCATCATTATCATAATTATTATTATTATTGCTACTATTATTATTATTATTATTATTATTATTATTATTATTATTATCATCATTATTAACAACCTTGTTTATTGTTGTTTTCTGAGTCTGCATTGCATTTCAGAATATTGTGTCAATGTATTGAAGCACCAAAAAATACCCCACTGGCACTTTTGGTTACCCTAATTGAATGGCCAATTGAGCATTTCCTTTCTGTTGTCAGAAGTTCATATTTCAGTCCTGTATTAATCATATGTTTGGAACAATCATGTTTTGTGTTTTCTTTTGCAGTTTAATGAGTGCAATGATCAGTTAAGAACAAAAAAATGCTACAGGGAATCCTAATCTCAATTCAAAGCAAAAAAAAATATATATATAATAAAATTCACTTTTTTTCAGAAGCACTAAGTAAGATTTTCCCAATACATATATATCTAACCAGTACAACAAAAAATAAGTTCAGTATCAGAATATATCAAGTATTTCCAAAGCTAACCAATTCAAATTTAAAAACAATTAGTGGTTGGGTGAATCAGTTATCAAATTAAGACATTGCAAACTATAATCCATAATTTTAGTTACCTGATGAGTAGAACTAAATCAGAAAAGAATGGGCAGTAACACCTGTCTAATATACTGGGGAAATAAAAAATGTGTGTAGTAATGTAAAACATTTGTACAATCAAAATATGCATAACAAAAGCTGGAGAGCAAAGCATCTTGTACTTTAAGAACATGCAGAAAAAGCATCGGATATAGCGGACTCTCATATGACGGAATTTCACTTATAACGGACAATTTGGTCCCCAGGGCTGCTTTTAGCTGTAGTTTTGTTCGGCTATAACAGACATACAGGCTCTGCCTACAAGGCGCATAGCGTGCCGGTGATATCCAGCACAGATATGTAGTCGAGATTATTAATAGTCACGCATCTGGTCAGGTAAAGTTGGATTACTGCATGTACAATATAATAATCTATACCACAAGTGTGTCTGCTGGGGTGTGGCATGAGTAAACGGTGTCCTGTAGTTGTGTTCTGGGCATACAGCAACTCTGGATATAACGGACTTTGCATATAACAGACTGTTTTGCCAGGTCCCTTGAAGTCCTTTATAAGTAGATTTTACCGTACTTACTGATATCATTACTTACCGGGTTAGATGCTGTGTTAATGTACTGAATGACCATTTCTCTTTTCACATTGAGGTCCTTTTCTCTTAAAGGAGCTTTTTTATCCTCATTTAAGTTCATGTCTTCCTGAAGACCACAGGGAAAAATATGGAGAGGCAAAATTATTAGCTGATTTCTATTAACAGTTTTTCTTTTCCAGGTCAGGATAGCAGGGAGTAAAAAAAAAAAATGGTTGGACTGAATAAACCAACTAGTCCTATGACACTTTTCCACTGGCATACAGGGACCAAACTGTACCTGAGCCATACCGCAAGAATACTAGTTACAGCACAGTTCCAGCTTGTTTCAGATTTTCACTGCAGTAGGGTTGGCTAGGTAAAGGCATTGCCTGGACTGGAGAGTGACAGAAGTAAAACTGAAGAGGCACTTATTTACTGTTCACACGGTGTACATCAAGATTTACTCATTTCAATTAGCAAGCCTTTGAAAATCGTCGTCTCATGTTAGCATGAAATGCTAGCGGAATTAGCATTTGCTTGAGTGAATTTGCATTACAAATCCATTCCGTTCAGCTATTCTGGAGTACTTTTTCAGTAGGTGGCTGGAAATTTTCAAGTTCCAAATTACCAGGAATGCATCAATACATCACGATGTGTGATACTACTAATAATAAATAATATATAGAATATATATTCAGATCCATGCATGCCAATGTAGATCACTGGTATCTCCGTGCATTTCGACCAATCATGGTGGTGAGGCAACCAGCTTGGTTTGGTCATGCTTTGAGCCCTGCTAGTAAGCAGGACCATGTCAGAGCAGGTACAACTTGAGTGCAGCTCAGATAATTTGCAATGGAAAACTTTCAGTTCATGGTACAGCTTGATTCTTGGTGGCAGTGGAACAGCTCCATAAGAACATTACCTAAGCCAAATGAATATCAGGAATAGAAAGATAATCATATGCATGCATTCCAGATTGTAACACTTCTGGTATACACTTTGCAAACCAGATGGCTCCTTATAAAGTAAAATGTAGGCCAAGACAGGAATAATGTCTAAAACATCGTATAGCCTACAAGACAAAAATCTTACCTGAAATACTCCAGCATCTAACTGGTACAGTCATGAATAATTTTCAAGTCAGTGTTGCCAGCATACACAGCTATATACAACATCCAGCCTCTGCAATTACCTTTGTGTGGATAAGCCTCTTAAATGCCACCGATTAAGCAGCATTTTAAAAATCCATTGGTTGTTTTTATTTCTTAAGTGGAATAAGTTTCCAAATGAAATGTACTTTTCTTGTCTGACATGCATATATACAAAATTTTCAGGCAGACACAACTAGCAAAGACATTTCTGTCAAATAAAAAGCAATCTTTCAGCCTGGAATCTTCTATATACAGTGCTATGAAAAAAGTATTTGCCTGATTTCTTATTTTTATGCATATTTGTCACATTTACGTTTCAGATCATAAAACAAATTTTAATATTAGGCAAAAATAACCAGAGTAAATACAGAATGCAGTTTTTAAACGATGATGTACGGATGTACATTTAGCAAAAATATGCCTTAGATCTCTCACAACATTTAAACTAATCTGAATAAGAACCAACTCCTCATACCATCATCTTCTCAAATAAGACCAGGATCTCATTCTCTGACGTGATTTGACAGGAAAAGTCTTCAAGCAGCGAAGGTGTGACTTGAGAAAGGTATGGCCGTTCCTTCTTCGTTCCAGGCTTACGAATGCTGGCAAATCTGTCAAACTGAGAAACAAACAAACCATCCAGTTAAACAGGGTGTCAGAAAAGGCAGCATTATTTAAAGCAGCATAATTTTTTTATTTAAAAATTTCAAAATTATTTTAATAAGAATGATAAATGTGTGTCATGTAGGTATGTTTTTAATAAATTAATTTATACCTAGGAATAAGATCAGTATTTATCCAAAAATTTAAATCACAATCCTAAGTCACTTTTTTGCTTACATTCTTTTCATTCAATATGCATTTTTATTTATGCAATTAATGTGAAGATCTCATTTACCGCCATACCAGAGTCTGCTTTACATTGTAGTAAGAGTGTTTTATTGGTGTACTTAGGGATATGTATGTCGGCAGTTTCCCCATTCTTAATCATGTTGCAAAGGGCACCAAAGAATTATTTAGTCATTTTTTAATGCCCAAACAATACGTGTGCTGCTAAAGCACGTTGTTCAGACAGAACGTGATCGATTCTCCCATGCACCGATTACAATAATCGGCAATCAGTGACTTGCCCCAAACACCCTGATTGGACCATTAAACATGTAAAACCCCAGGGGAAAAATATTTTGATGCTGCTCCTAAGCCATAAGTGAATAAGCTATTTCAGGGTCAGAGATTGTTTACAGTAAGGTTATATTATTTTCTTGTTTGAATAGATTTATTTATTTTTTACTTTATTTAGCTTAACACAGTCAGAGCTTATGCAACTGTTGTGTTTGATTATGTGCTATGTCTATGAATGATGACGATAAAAATTATATATCACAGGGCTGCAAATCAATATAAAAATTAATCACATGTATGTATATCGATTATGTTTTGATGGTATCTCATATGGTAATGCTCTATCATGTTCTAAATTTATTACACAATGAATACTTGACCGTCTGAATCGCATGCCCAGTTCAGCCCTACTTAGTTATCAGCGATAACATGACTAAATGCAATTAATGTGCTTGAGTCTTTTTTTGAATGTGCTTTTTTACTCCTCTAATGAGCAATTATTTAAGTAGCAGCTTGACTGCCAATTCCTGCAGCAAAATACATACCCTAGACCAGCGGTCTTCAAATCTGGACCTCGATTCCAAATACAAGCCTTGTTTTCAGTTGTCCTAGGTAGTTAGTTTAATAATTACTGATTCTGATTGGTCAGAGGCCAGAGACTGACAGGTAACGGAAGGCTGGAAAACCAGCAGTGCTCGGACCTCAAGGACCGTGATTTGAATAACCCTGCCCTAGACCAGTGATTCTCAACTTTTTTTGCACCGCAACCCAATTTTACCATGCCAGCTCAGTCGCGACCCTATATCAAGAATAGGCTGAAATGAACACTATGATCAAGCACACAGTGCACTCTACAATTTACGCCAATCAATGCCTATCAGACAAATCTGATTGTATGTGCCAGTGAATTTTAAATTAAGCATCTGTGGTTTTTGGATCGGTTGAGTGTTCACTAGTTTTGCGCTGAGCAGCTACAGACCCAAGACGTGTTTCTATAGGTTAATTCAAGGATTGGGGCTAGGAAATCTGATCATGGAACAGCATAGAAACTTACTGGTTTTAAAATGCTTACATTTCCAAATCTGCCTTGCAACCCTTTCATAACTTTCCACAACCCAAATTTGGGTTTAGAATCACTGCCCTATACAACATTCCAGTCTATTGCGGGGTAGATACACACACTCATAATCAGACGATACAGACCAAATGCATGTCTTTGGACTGCGGGAGTAAAACTGTGCTACAAGGAGAGAACATGCAAACTTCATATACACAGACTGGATTGTGGGATTCTAGCCCCTAAAACTGGAGATGTGAGGCAACAGCTTTCCTCAATGAATCACTGCGCTGCTCTTCCTCTATTACTCTTTATAATGACTGTTTTAGATAAATACACACACATATATACATATACATATGTGCTGTCAAAATTAACGGGTTAACGTGGATTAATCCATCATCATGATTAATATGATTAAAATATTTAAAGCAATTAACCCATCTGCAGCGCAGAATGACTCAAAATCCCTGAAATGTCTCCGTCAACCCATTTCGGGCAGTTTTGGTGCGTTCCATTTGCCCTCGGAACTCATATTCCGAGTCGGATTCTGAGTTTTGAAGCTGGAAGTGATGACATGCAGGCTCCCGTTTCTCGGAGATCCAAGAAATATCTCGGAGCAGCACAGAGGATCCTGAGTTCAGAATGCAAGATGGCTTTGCCCTTTATCAACAGAAGGGAAAGTTGTAATTTTATACTGTTTAAGCACTACTTCTCATTTGTGGCTCATTAAATCGGTCGCACACCCTATACCGTCCAACTTTTCTGTGGACGTGTTGCTACAGAGTTTTATACGTGAAGCACCGCACATAATGTGTTATCAACGGATATTGCTAACAATGGCAATTAACTGGGCTAGAATTGGATTTCATGATTAGTCGGATTATTTGTCGGATTTACGGTAGTCTGAGCTAACAAAGTGAATGAAGATAAAGACCATTTAAACTGAGGTACCTTAAATCCGACAAGTTGTCCGGCTAAGCAAAAAAATCTTGCTTTTTGATATGGGTCCATGGTATTGCACTTCTGTGGCAAATGGAATGCATCCGACTCGTGTTCAAGATGTTCAATAAACATGTTACGTGCATATATATTCCCTTTTTTCTTGAGTCTGTTGGCTCATGCAAAATGAAATGCGATTAATATAGATTAAAAATGAATGATATTTAAATCGTGATTAATCGAAATTAATCTTCAGCAATTAAAAATTTTTATCGTTTGCCAGTACTAATATATATATATATATATATATAGAGTATAAAAAGGCTGTTTTCTTGTAAAAATGACATTTGGAATTACTACTTTGGGTGGTTGACTCCTTTTATTGTAAGACACCATGACTAGGAGGTTGAGTCTCCCATCAGGGACTTCACATTCATTTCAGTCTTGCATAAATATTTCCATTAGTTGATAATTGGTATAATGATGTGCTGTTCCAGACACATTCTTTACTACAGATGTTACTTTACATTCATGTTTATAAAACAGAATTAATTTTTCAGTTAAACTCCTCTCTAAAATGCTGAGATAATCGAGACTGTCTTGAAGTGCAAAGCCATGGTCCAGAAAAAAGAATTTTACAGTGTCTAATGCCCAGCACATCACATTTGCCACGTCTAAAAATTTTATTGCAGCGATCTAGAAAATAATGTCAGCATGCAGTTAGTAGAACAACAAAGGATGAAACAATGGAAAACAGTTCTTACCACATCATCCGTAAGTGTTCTAATGTTCAACTGTTAAAGATAAGACAGAGGGTCCGTGGAGAGTAAGATTCCAAAAAAACTAAACATACATTAATCAGGATTATACAGTTTTCTCTAACAGGTACACAGCAACAAGAAAAATTCATTATAAATATTACTAATTGTATATTAATGAAAGCCATAACCTTTGAACAATAAGAACAAAAGGAGAATGAATGGTGTCTGCAGGTGCGGTTCCCATCATGAAGCATGGAGGGGGAGGTGTGTACGGGGGTACTTTGCTAGTGAGACTTGGTGATTTATTCAAAACTGAAGGTACCCTTAGTCTTAACCAGCATCACTACCACAGCGTTCTGCAGCAGCATGCCATCCCATCTAGTCTGCATTTAGTGGGACCATCATTTGTTTTTCAACAGGACATTGAGACATCTCCAGGCAATGTAAGGGCTATTTAACCATGAAGGAGAGTGAAAAGTGCTGCATCAAATCACCAGGCCTCCACAATCAGTCAACCAACACCCAATCAAGATTGGAAGTTGGACCACAGAGTGAAAGAAAAGCTGCCAAAAGTGCTCAACATGTATGGGAACTCTTTCATTCCAGGTGACTACCTCTTGAAGTTGCCTGAAAGAATGCCAAGAATGTACAAAGATGTCAAAGTAAAATGACTCTAGTTCTAGCTCTAGCTAACTGCTCACCCAGTTAGGCCTACCATGTGAGGTGCAGAGCTGGGTGGGAATCAGTGACATTGTCTTTGGATGAACTGACCTGTCAGTGCTGTCACTCTAGCTTCACACCCCCTTGTAGAGTTGGAGTGCTGATGTTCAGGGACTCCCCATGCCTGCGTACCCACCTGCCTCTCCCTTCTACTTATGCTGCCATAGCCTTATCTGCCAGAGCTTACTTATTGTACTCACCTATCTGTTTGCATTGCCTCTAGTATCTCCTACTTTGACTAATGCACTTTATATTTCCCCTATCCCTCCTGGGGTGTGCTGCCTACAAACCGGAGACACCACCCCCCCCCAGCAAAAAAAAATGAGAAAAAAAAAAACACATTCTGCCTACCCTGCTGCTTGTGATGATGCCTCTACTACCTGTGACGTCCTTCTGGCCTGCCCACCCTTCTGTCTGTGATGTCTCTCTTGCCTTCCCCGCTGCTGTACCAATGTTCATCCTGCCGTCAGGAGCAGCACCAGCACCTGTGTGCCATCACCTCCCTGCCTTCCACATTGACACTCCAATCTTTAAATTTAACTTGTGTAAATTAGGATTTTGCCATCTTTTTAAATTTGACTTCCTCTGCCAGCTCCCTTTGAGCCTGGTTCCTCCCAATGTTTCTTCCTACTAGCGAGTTTTTCCTTGCCATTGTCACCTCTGGCTTTCTCACTGGGGGGGGGGGGGTATTTGCTCTTTGAGACAATATAATGTTGTGAAAATGCACTATATAAATAAAATTTATTTGAACTGTACAGAGTACTCCAAGTATATGAATGCAAGCAAGTCAAGTCCAGCAGAGCATTATTCTCATACCAATGATTTTCTGTACACTGACTTTCAGTACACGAAATAACGTTACACTGAAGCAAAATCAGTAAAATAAAATACAATAAAAGCAAATGATGTAAAGAGAAAACAGATATTACTGAATGTGACTTGCTGTCAGGTATGAGAATATTGCAGGTTAATTTTTTTCCAAACATTGTACAGGTATATTGGAAAAGTGTGGATGAAGAAATATGGTGAATTTATGTGCAAGTACAAGAAATTTCATGCTCACATAATGATTATCTTATTATTGTAAATAGCAACAAACAATTACATTGCTTTGTAAATTTAATATATACAACATATATACATTAATATATACATCTCATTTATCACACATTAGTGACTTAAATGTAGATTGAATTTCATTTTTGACAATTCAGTCAGGCACTTGTGAATCAAAATTGAATAGAACTGCGAGGTCAGGCCCGATTCCCAGTCCAAAACAATAGCTGTATGCTCTTCAAATAAGATTTATGTTTTTGTTTATCTTTAGCAAAGTTCTTTTACATTTTATACGAGTTAGACTTTTTTTCAGCTTTTCTTTTCAGTCACAAGTAATATTTTGGGCTCTCCTATCAGATTGTTATAGAATTAGATTGAATCAAATTTTTAGCTTGTGAAAAAGAATCAAATCAAATTGGGGTGTCTATGCCAATACCCAGTCCTAACAGACATGGCTGCAGAAAAAATAACCATGCAAAGCAAGCTCACCGATTGCAATGCACAACAAGATACTGGAAAATTCTGAACAGAATCAAGTCATGGACAACCCTACAGCATTGCAGGTGCAAAGGTACTTGTTCAAGAAGCAGATACCAAGAAGCAAACAGGCGCTGGTCTACTGGTACACACACACACACAAAAAAAAAAAAAAAAAACGCTGCTTTCCTGCACTTGCTGAAGTTGCGTGATCTTACCTGTCTGCACCCTAAACAATGTAGACAGTGAACGTTTGTTTAGCTCAGCTTCTCAGGTGGTGGATGACAAAAATCGGATAGCTTGTTAAAAAGCTGAAATGTTTCTTTTTGTAAAGAAGAACTTGGATATGAAAGAGAAGCAATAAAAAAAGCAATGACCAGTGCCAAATAAAGGCATTATACTGTAGTTCTGGACAGGATTGCCATTTATTTTTATTTCAAGATTACCCTGACATCATTTAAACAACTGCTGTAGCACCTTGTGATGTTTTTTCATTTTTCAATAAATTTCAACCATTGAGCTTCAGTTAAAAATAATGTCTAATGCCATAACATTCACCCTACTTCTTATGACATAACCATACATTAACACATACATGTTAGCATAAGCATATAAGTTAGATTGTGGGAGCCTACCTCACAAATACCAACACGTCTAAACAGTAAAAAATGTTATGATTTAGCTTTTGAAAACTCAGACAACTGTAGAAATAACTGAACAACACAGAATTAATGCATAAACCTCTGTATATGCAAGACATTAAGAACTTAACCAAGGAACCATTAGCTCATCACTTTCAAATAAAATATCGTTGAACATATTTATACAACATCCAAAACACTGAAAATGGGTGCGTTAAGCATATCCTAACATGTGTCAAGTAGTCTGCCTTACTGAAATATGAATTTCTAATCATTCAAAGGTCTGAGGATTTAAAATGACTTGTTGCATATATTTTTCTTCAGTTCATATTATAACTGACATTCTATATCCAAATAGTGTATAGTTTGGATGCATTGAAATGAATGAATTTAAAACTTCAATATGTAGATAATTGAATTTCAAATTTTTGTGCTGTTATATACCAGTGTACAAACTTTGTGTTGTAATTAAATTATAGTGTTACTGCACCATCTAGTGGAAAATTTTAGATTTTCACCAATTCTCAACTATTAGCAGTGATATGGTGACTCATTGGGTAGCAGTTTCCTCAGATATCCAAAGTTTACATTCTGCCTTCACCCTGCATGTATGGCGTTTGCACGTACTCTTTGTATCATGTGGGTTTCCTCCTACAGGCCAAAAGCATGTGGCTGGCTAACTGGTACCTCTGAATCACCCAAAGTATGTATAAATATAGTTGTCTATATGCCCTACGATTGAATGGCATCCTCTATAGCCTTATGCCCCATGCTGCCTTGAATCAGCTTTAGGTCCCCCACGCAACCCTGACAATAAAGAGCAGCTAGAAGAAAACAGGAAATTAGCTGTCATTTGCTGAGCAGTAAGCACAGATTTACCCTCTATAACATCAGGAAGATGGAGCCTTTTCTGTCTGTGTATGCAGCTCAGCTTCCACTCTAGGCACTACTTACCTCACAACTAGATTATTGTAGCTCTCTGTTAGCAGATCTACCAACTTCTAAAGTCCAACCACTGCAGATGATCCCAAACGCAGCAGCACAGCTGATATTTGAGCCCAAATATTCTCATGCCATATCCCTCCTTGTTTTTCATCACTAGCTCCCTATTGGCACTCACATCAAGTTCAAGTCCTAGGTACTGGCTTACAGATCCATAAATGGACAAGCACACACCTCCATCAAAGGGTTCAAGACCTATGTCCCATCTCACCCCCTTCACTTAGGAAACCAATGGCACTAGGAGACCCCTCCACCAGGTGGGAAGCATCACTTCAGATGGTGCTCTTGTGGTTCCCCAGTGGTGGAACGGGCTGCTGAACCACATCCGGTCATCAGATGTCCTCCCCACCCTCAAGACCCATCATTTTCATGAACTCCTCTACACAATGTTAAAATAACAGGTTTCATCACATTCCAGGGACATTTGGACCCCACAATGTAATACAGACATAACACATGTACACACAGATTAGGTATTCCTATATTTGTGGGGACCATCAGTTTTTATGGGCAAAACCCTAACTATGACCGCCATAAACTTAACCATAAGTAACTAAACAAAATAAAACAAGACTTTTGCCTTTTTTAGTTTTTTGATTGTATTCATTGATTTAAAATAAGGAACTGAAAAATGTCCCCACAAGCTTAAAAAGTAAGATGTTTTGTTGCAGGCAGATTTGGTAAAAACAGTGTAGGTATGTGGCTACTGGCTAGGAAGACAAAGGTGTTGATGTATTTTAGGACAGTAACATCCTATTTAATTTATAATTACTCCATTCTAAGTGCAAAGGGTAGAATAAATTGACTAATAAGACTAAACGAGACAGACAGGTCCAGCAAAGTGTGGTTTAAGCAATGGACACAACAATTAATTTTCAGATTAGGCATTTCTATACATCTTTAATAATTGTAGTGTTCATTCACCCTGACTAAGTGAGCGACAGCTATTGAACATGAAATACATTCGAATATACTTCTGACTTTAACACAGACACAGGATTCTCATGGACAAGCCATTTGGAGTGTTTGGGAAAACGCATTTGTTAGGGCTGGGTATTGGCACACGTGACCCGATTCGATTAGATTCTGATTCCCAAGCTAACGATTTGATTCAATACTATTTGATTCACTCTCAATTCATAATCAATCATACAGGAATGAAATATGAAATACTATGTAGCAGCATTTAGAGAGATGTTTTTAAAAAACTCTAATTGGGACAAATTTAAAAATACAGAGTACCTGGAAACACATAGTGAAAACCATTAAAGGCAGGCCAAAGGCTTGTATACCAAAATATTTTAGTTGAGGAACATATGGATATAGTTCCTTTTAAAAAAAAAAAAAAAAAAAACTAACCTGTCTCTTTCAAACCACAAAAAAATTACTTCTGACTGAAAAAAACAGCTGAATATAAAAATGGGCAAGTCTAAAACCCACATCCCATGTTTCAAAAGGACTTCAACTTAAAGATACATACCAAAACACAGATTAGAATCTTTTTATTTGAGGATATTGTCTAGGGCTCGGTATAAGCCCTGACCTTACAATTCGATTCACAAGTACCCGATTGAATGGAGTTGCAATGGAATCCAATCTATGTTTAAGATGCATTCACTAATGTGCAATCAAACCAGATCTGTTGCAAAAAACAACAGACACAGTACTGGTACTGCAGCCTTACCACTGCAAAGCAAAATAATTTTTTCTTGTACTTATCCGTAAATATACCAAAATATTCTGCCCACTTTTCTCTCTCTGCAATTATCGTACAAGGCCAGGAATTATAATGCCTGCAGACTGTAAGTCATTTTTATTTGTTTCAGTGTTTGTACCCACGGTGTTTGAAAAAACAGATAATATTCTCATATTTCACAGCTGGTCACATTAAATATCAGTTTTCTTACATTGTTTGCTTTCGTTTTATTTTATTTATTTTGCTTTTATATAACAATTTTCTGTCACGCTGAACAGTGAACTGAAAAGGACTGGTGCGAGAAAGAAGCCCTACTTGACTTGACTTGCAAGCATTCACATGCTCAAAGTACTCCATTACCATGACTGAGAATACACCAAGATGGCTGTGAGGCAAATGCGCAAAACTATTGCAACTAGGGTGACCTAATCCATTTCAGTGGGGACACCGTGAGCTACTTCAGGTTTTACAAACTACTTTAAAACTGAAAGGCTCTGGTGCTAAGATAATGAGTTCAATTTTTCTTGTGCTTTTACTGGTTTGTTTCCTTAACTGAAAGATTCATCCAACTGTTTCACATTAACAGTAGTGACACATGCATGACTATAGGAGCCTGCCCCATCAGCACACAGAAAAATCTCAGTGCTAAACTGAAATAATTAACTAAGAAATGTTGTTTTCTCAAGATAATGAGAATTTTCTCTGAATAATTAAAAGGATAAACAGATTGCAATGCCACGGGGCAGTCATGCAATATGCAGTGCTACTTGTACATGTCCTGTCACTGTGTTACTTAATGTGTACATCATTGTATTTAACACTGAAATTAAGTGTTGTACCTGTGCAGTGTGTCACTGTGAATTCCGTGTCATGTCCTGTCTCCAAGTTGTACCATGGTCCTGGGAAATGCTGTGTCATATCACTGTACACTAGGGCTGTCACTTTTTTCAAAAATCAAATTCGAACTAATTTCAAATGTCACGCAATTTGTTTGAATATATTTGAATACCTGTAAAAAAAATGCAACATAGAATCACTTTTTAGTACTTTATTAGCAGCCCGTATAAAGTCACATTTGTACAGAGCCCCTAAGAGGTCAGGGGGGAACATTTTTTTTTTAAAGTTTTATGTTCCCTCACAATACTTTTGCAATTGCATTACTAATAATCACTTTACCTAAAGTAAAAATGTAATTAATGTACTAATAAGTATAAACCTAAATGACACATATGTCTAGTTAAGTGTGCTTTAAGTATTAAACTAGGGGGCACAATGCACACCAGGTAACTTTCATGTGTGAGCTTTTATACATATTTATTAATAATTGCACTGTCCACCACCAGTAACTGTAAGAGAGCTGGGCTATTGAACATGAAGTGCACACACAAACATTGAAATATTAATTAAAATTCACCCATAATGAAATCTAAAGCTGCCTCGTTTCCAGTCACTGGCATTGAATGTGCAATTAGGCTATTAATGAATACGTATAAAAACACATGGTATTAAACGTATATGGTGTACATTGTCCCCCATAGTTCAATGCTTAAACTACATTTTACAGGACATATCTGAATTATTTAGTAGAGATGCACTAATTGCAATTTTCATGCCTGATTCCAATTTCTGATTTTTTTTCAAGTCTGACCAGGCGATACCTATTTTTGCCAATTCTGGTTTTCTATCTAAGAAATATAATTGACAGATTATACAAACAAAAATCAACTTTTCTTCAATGCAAAATTTTAATTTCATAATAGAAAAAACTGTTAAACTTTACAATTTCCCCCAAACTGCACTGAGTTACAGGATCTTCTCTTACTCAAGTCTCAAAAGAAAGTGTTCTGTGACTGGATAGAGGTACAAATAACAGTTAACTGAACATGAGTTGCTGTACACCCAGCTATATCTGACATATTTTACTTTACCAAACAAGAGCAAGTGCAATATATTTAAATAACAAAACAAATGTCAGTTACATGTGTCATTTTCCAGTATGTTTAAATTCACCAGATAACACAACATAACATTTCTTTACTCGTCTTAAAATAAAAAAAGTCCATAGGTGACAAACCTCCAAACAAAACTGAAATGTACTGTACTTTTCCAAATAAAAATAGGTGCAGGGTAATATTAATACCAACTTGCATCGCTAGTAAGATAGATTAAGGTCATGCTGTTTCATGCCTTCATAATGTACTGACATAGCACAGGGCATTAAAGTTGCGCTAAAACATTTTCACTCTGTCACAGAAAAAAAAACCTTAGCTAGCTTTGCAATTTTAAAGATTATTCCTTTTCAAGATTATCTAGTATATGCTTAACAATCAGTTTAAAGTTCACCCCTGAAGCTTCGCTACGTTTTGTGGTAGTTCCCCCATGATTTACATGTATTAAAAATTTTAAGCTTTGTGTAGTCTTCACTCACAGTAAAGAACGTCCACGTTAACGACATGTTAGTGTGTGACTGCAAGTGTGCTCGCAGCTCTGAGGCTATCGCCTGTGCCTCTGTGCATATGACATGCAGCGTATCCATAAAACGGACTGGTTCGGTATCAGAAATACATGAGTCTGATCGGCCAGTCCCTGGTCCAGGGCAAGCATGCTGAAAATCAGCCTATTCCGGGCCCTGGCCAATCGATCAGTGCATCTGTATTTGGAATGTGCCACTTACAGCAAGGATAATGGCGTCAAGACATGCTGATAATGAAGACATTTTTTTCTAGACCAATGTCTTCATTAAAAGGGCCTACAGTTCTACATGATCGCAATTATTCCTAAGCCTAATTCCGAGTTCGCCCTTAGACCACATTTGAGTTTTCAAATGTTGACGTATGAAGGTGTCAACTACAGCACAACTGATATATCAACATGCCTAACCTACCGGCCAATAAGAGCTAATTGCAGATATATTGGTATCTGTGATTATAATGGTCAATAAATGACAATTAAAAAGAAACAGGGAGACAGAAGCTAGATTCTTCAACCATGTTATGAGTGGTGTTGTGTTGTTTGTGTCAGCATCACTTTTCAGGCTTTAAATAAATAAGTAATCCAGAAAAGAACCAGGAAAAACAACAGTTGTCATCACACATCACAGCTGATCTAAATACTTCCAACCAACTTCTGAAGAGTTCCAGGTGAGACACATGGTTCCAAATCCAGAACTAACAAGACATTTACTTAAAGTCAAATATTCTTTAGTACCAGTTTTTGGCAGCATGCTAACTACATTTTACACTTGAATATACTATTAAAATCAATCTATTAAATTAATATTACACTATTAAAATAAGTAATTATGTGGGTGAACTTCTCAGCATTTACATAAATGCCATACCATTAATGCCGGGACATTCTCTGCACGTGGACATATTTACTAAAGGCCTGATTTCAGAAGGATGCTGAGGAGGACTTTATAGGATTTTCCCACAGAGACCACCCCCATGTGAAGCGATTAATGTTGACTATATCACAAAAATATTCTATTCTTTAATGTATTCTATGTATGAAGTTTTCAGTCCCAAAATACTGCTCATCAATGTCTGGGATATATTACATGGTAAGCCAGTATTTATTACTTGTAACTGATGTGTTGAATGAAGATGAAATTGACCAGGGGAAAGACCCTAGTAACTTTGAGAAGGGCCAAATCGTTATGGTCAGTCAACTGGGTTAGAGCATCTATGAAGCTACAGGGCTTGTAGTGAGTCCATACAGAGAGTGGTCCGAGATTATTCATCTTTATATTTATGAATATAAAATATATTCATGTAAATCTCTCTCATTTCAGAGTTATAGTACACACCAGTTTTGGTCAAAGTGTACATACTTCAGTCCTGCATTCTATCCAGTTAACAGTTCACTTGCCATTAACAAGGCTATGTTTTGATGAAGCCACTCCTATCTCTGGAATGTCACATGAGAGTTCAATGTAATTTCATTTACGGGCATTTTACTCAGCTATGAACAGTAAAAATTTGCAGGTCTTATCGTAACAATCATTTTACATTTAAGTTAACTTTTTTACCCTGAAATGTTTATCCACAAGAGACCACATGTTCTTACTAAACACAGGTATAATATAACACGTAAATAAAGGATATAAAAGATAACTATTGGTCATTATGGGGCAGAACGTGATATTATATTTTACACACACACACACACACACACACACACACACACACACACATATATATATATAGTTTTCCAGAGCA
>JAODJW010000035.1:24695575-24706866 GCA_026777045.1 Hyperopisus bebe | reverse complement strand
GGCATGGTTCCGAACCTTTGGTCCAGGTGGTCACCTGCATGGTCCAGAACTTTGGGTCCGGTTGGTCACCTGCATGGTCCAGAACCTTGGTCCAGGTGGTCACCTGCATGGTCCAGAACCTTGGGTCCAGGTGGTCACCTGCATTGTCTGGTGCAGACACTCATTTACATGCACAGAGGCTGCCGACTGCTTGAGTTATGAGAGACCCTCCCGCCCACTTTCCTATCGTTGGTTTGGTGACAGTAACGCCTTTTACGACCGGTGGTGGTGGGGTGAAATTTTATCAACCAAGGTTTAGGGCCCCTTTTTAGCCAAGGCTCCTGCATCACGCCCATGCAGTAAGATGCCCCAGGACCTGTCCAATGACTCTGGGACTGTTCAAATCTAGCTGGGTATGAATGTGACTGGGATTACTAGGATCTGTATCTAATTTGTGCAACATCAGGAGGACAGGCCAGTTTTGGGTTCTTTGTGTCTGTGCGCTGTTTGAGTTTATGACAATTAAGAACTCTTTGTGCATAATCTTTCATTTACTTTAAATACTGTGCATTCCATCATTATGATCCGATAAACTAACAACTTAAAACATCTGAAAACTTTCAAAATGACTGACACATAATATGCTGATGACTGAAAGTTCTGAAGACATTATCATACATCGATACTTTTTATCATATTGAAAAGAAGATGTATTTTTGATGTGCCTTATATGCATTTAAATAAATTTTTAAAAATGTGTATCATGCTGATGCTGTTTTTACTTAAGGTTAACATGGATCATACAGCAATGCGAACTGAAATCTTCAAAAGAAATCAAAAGCGCTTTGAACTATTGATCTGTCAATTCTCACCAACCAGAATAATATTTGCATTTGCAACTTTTTGTCAATTTCCCTAAACATATATCTAAATATGTTAGTTAATTCTTAACACCCGAGAAATATTTTAGATCTCAAAGAAATCCAAATAGTATATTTACATTAGTTTTTCAATGTATTTGTAATATTTAAGGAGAATAGCCAAACAGAGTGAATGGGGTCACTCTTCAGGGATGCCAATGGGAAATAAACAGTGACTAAAATATGAGGAAGTATACAAAGGCAAAGATACTCCTTAAAAATTCTTGTGGCTACACAGGTTGGATGTATTACAAAACTAAATGCTTTCAAAGCTCAATACAGCGATGCACAGTACAGAGAAATATTCTTTTAAAGGTAGTCATTCTGGTTATATGTATTAATTATGCATTCAGCCAGTGACACTGATGAACGTTCAAGTTCAATTAGATGAAAAAATAATCCAGGGAATCCAAAACGTCAAGAATGCCCAGACTGTACTAATACAAAAGTAACAATTTAATTTACATTTAATCTGTACTGGTAACCAGAAAAATACAGCAATTTATTCAAATAATGTTGTTCTTTTAAATAATATTTTTGTGGATTTAAATAATCATCATTCACATATTGAATTTTTTTGTTAAAAATATATGTGGATATAAGTGTCACTGTAGCCGGGTGTCTGACCTCTCCGTGACCTTCTTCTCCGTTGCCGGCAAGTTTATCTTTAACGGGATGGCCGCCTCCACTCTTTTGCCCTTGTTTTTATACCTTGTGCAGAATATGTATGTGGTGAGTAAAAACACAGTCAGCAGCAGTCCCAGGCAGGCTGACGTCAGCACTGCCACAGCGGGCTGGCAGGGAAGCAAGGAGTCCCTCTTCTCAGAATATTTAATTAACCTACCGAAGAAACGTTCCTCCATTTCAGGCTCTTTTTCTTTTGACAGTAGATTCCGTACATAACTCTCGTTGCTCACTGTTTCATTGACAAAAAAATGTACCATCACAGTGGAATGAAGGGGCTCTGGCTGCCCGTGGTCACTGACTTTGACGAGGAGACTGCAGAGCCCTCGGCTGATCAGTGTTTTCCTCAGGGTGATGTTCCCTGTGTTGGGGTCAATGTCAAATGAGCCTGGTTCGCCACCCCTCCTTTGAATGATACTGTATTCTATCACAGCATTCATTCCAGTGTCCTTGTCCACAGCATACACCTCTGTAATGGAAGTGCCAGGTGGAGTACTCGGCAATACCAGCATATATGACTGGTTGGACTGTGGAAACAGAACCAAAGGTGGGTTGTCATTGACATCAAGGAGCAAAACAGTTACCGTGACGACACAGGAGAGCGAAGGCTCCCCTCCATCGATCGCTTCAATCAGCAAGAAGTAGGTCCCTTGCTGCTCTCTGTCCAGGGATGTTTTGGCCCTTAAGGTGCCTTTTGCAGTGTCTATGACAAAAATGTCACTGCCATTAATGATTGACAAAGACACCCGGCCATTCCTTCCATAATCAGCATCAGTGACGGAAAGCACTCCTATTTCCCCATAGCCTGGAAAATTCTCTGGGACAAAAAAGGTGAAGTCCTTATTGATGAAATGGGGGCTGTTATCATTTCGGTCCAGCACTGTCACCACCACAGTGCCGATTGTTTCTTTGTGTGGAGATCCGTGATCCACTGCCCCCACTGTGAACCTGTACACTTCCTTCTCTTCTCGGTCCAGCGATGTGGACACGACAAGCACTCCAGTCCAGTTATCGAGTGAAAAAATGGACGGTGCATCGGTCCCTAGGAAATAAGAAACTTCTCCCCTGTCTTCGCTGTCTTCATCCGTAGCATACAGTTTTGTCAGGAAGGAATTTGGAGCATTATTTTCCTCAATAAATAACTCCATTAGAGATTGCCTAAAAACTGGCGCATTGTCATTTTCATCGATCACTTGCACTATAAAAATTGTTTTAATGATTAGCCCATCTGAGTTTACAGCCACTACAGAAAGTTCATATTCTTGTTTGTGCTCATAGTCCAGGGAGGCTGTTGTTTCCAATAAGTACTCATTTCTGAAGGGCTTGTAAGGTGACACTCGGAATGGGCCATTAGCTTCCAGGTGGCAGTCAATCCTTTCACTTTCATCTATATTTTTTAAAGTGAAAAATGCAATTGGAGTAAATGGAGGCTCAGACTCCTTCAGAGATACAATGCCATTTTTCTCTGGGGCAATATATCGAGGAATGATATACGGCGGCCCCGAGACTCTGTTAATATATAAGAACACTGTTGCAACAGCTGGTATGCAGCCTGGTCCGTTGGCGAGGACCGTCAGCTTATAGAACTTAGCTATCTTTGCATCTATTTTACCTTGCAGCTTAATGATTCCACTGGATTTATCCAAGTGAAACAGATTCCTCACCTCTCTGGGCACTCGCTCGCTGTAGACGTAGATTATCTGGGCGTTGGCTCCTTGATCAGGATCATAGGCATGAAGACGGGTTAAATGCACTCCTTTGGTAGCATTCCCATGTATGGTGACATTGATGTTAGATTCCGTGAATTGCGGACAGTGGTCATTCACATCTGTTATGAAGATTTTCAGGATGGCCGTTCCCAGAAGCGGTGGATTCCCACCGTCTTCGGCAATTATCTTTGTGACGTATTCACTCTTAGTTTCTCTGTCCAGAGCACCCATCACGATCAAGAAGGGCGTCAGCTCTCTGCTCTCATTTTCCTCCACGTCCAAAGTGAAGACCCCATAGTCATTTATCAGCCAGTATGTCTGAACTCCATAGATCCCCACATCGGGGTCGACGGCAGATTGCTCCACGGCAAACCTAGAATTCACTTGTGCATTCTCAGGGATGAACAGCCGGATCTCGTCTGATGGGAAGGAAGGCCTGTTATCGTTGACATCCTCCACAATGATTTTTACTTTAACCAGTTGGAAATATTGCTGGGGCAGAATGAACACATCCAAAAACAGGAAACACCCCTGGCTTTCAACATTTTCCACACAGAGTATCTCTCTGTCAATTTCATTAGCAGACGTGTACAGCTCCCCAGTTGTGTTAATTAGGCTCACATACTGTTCACTGATCTTCTTTAAAGCCAGACTGAATATGAAAGGGGGGTCTGCTGAGAGATCTAACTTTAAGTCCACACCGATGGACCCAATCAGGGTTCCCGTTGGTAATCCTTCTTTTATTTTGTAGATGACTTCTCTTGCTTGGCTGAAATTTGAAAAGCAGGATAAAGGCCTGATGACATTCAATAGAATGCACAGTCCCTGTAATAAATAAAAAATAACAATGACACATGTAAAACAAAAAATCAGGTCTTATTTTTTTTTTCTATAAAATGGAAGTGCAATGCGAAACTTAGCAAACCGTAGCAAAACTTACTATTGACAAATATCAAATATAAATTAAACGTTACACCCTTATCTTATATCCTCAAGCACACCTTTAAAAACTGAATTACCTTCAAAAGATATCTCCACTCAGTAGCAAGTACCAAGTTGTTCCAAAATCATTTTCAGCAGAAGCAGAGAAAAACAAGTGGACCCCCCCACAGCCTTCTCATAGAATCACTTACCCATAACTTTCCTTGTATGCTGGGACGATCTCGGTTGGACATGTTTCTACACATTTGCCCTAGAAGCTGGATAAGGAGTTAGATCTGAAGCTCTGAATTCATTTTTCTGTTGGATCGGGGAAGATCTGCGATTGCCTTCCCTGCAGAATCTAAACTGGCAAAGTCATTCACAGCTTAGAGGTTCTGGCCACACCCATTATGTAAATGATTCACGGCAAGAACCAATCAGTTTGATTACTTTATATTCTCTGCTTCATATTTAGTTTTTATTGATGCATATTCAGAATATTCTCAAATAAAACATATATAACCTTTTATAAACATAAAGAAGGGATAAATGTTCTGTATTTTAAATTTGCAACCCCTTTATACCAGCAAAGATTGTATTTATTGTATCAGTTGTATTTAATTCACACAGTCAGTGGTAAGTCACACACACAGACACACATGCAAAGAGCCACAGCCACCCACACAAACCCCACACAAATCTCTGTTTTAGTGAACATATGGATCATGTTTTGCCATTTTTAAATTTTTTAAATGGCATACCTCATCCAGAGAAATAAACTGTGAAAATATATTATTCAATGTATTAAAGTAATTCTAGTATAGAAAAATATAATTTAAATGAATGATATTGAGCGATCTTACAGTTACATAATACATCAGATGTTCATTGAACTCAAGCAGTGATGTAATTTGGACCCGAATGCTACTGAGTTCTGAAATTCCAGTACTTTCCCATCTTAAAGATATTTTTATGCTAGCATCTCCAAATCATAAACTGCAGTTACGACAACTTCAAAATCCTCAAAACTCTCTGACAATTGCAATTATATTTCTGTTATATTTGAATAAGTTTATTGCATTAATAAACCAGGAATAAGACTATACTGAAAACATGCATAAATCAAATTTAAAACATTTAGAAGGATCCAGCTTTTGCTAGAATATTACCTGTCCAAATTCATTTCTAATATGACTTTAATCCCAGTAGTTATATTTAAAAGGATCGTGGGTCTTTACTTTTATCTTCTATTTACTGGTATGCTTTTTATCTGAAATATGACATATATTTGCATAACGAAGCAGTAAAGAGCTGTCTACACAAATCACATACCATTTGAGTTCAACAGGTTATCATCTGAATGAAATAATGTGGGAAAATATGTTTCATATAAAATTATCGATTATAAAATATTGATATTTTCTTAATTTTAAAAAAATATCAGACCAGCAATAACAACAATCAACTTTATAGTCAGCATTTTTCTTAGGTTCCCGCAGGACACAAATAACAGAATTTCTGCTTTTTTAACGGAGGGAAGTAATTCCCCCAAAATCTTAAAATTGCTATACAAATTAATTCATACAAAATGGGAACCTCAATATTGGAGCCTTAATACCAAAAATCACCAAAGCAAGAAATATTCCAGTTTATGGGAATACCTCAGGCAGCGCTGGGCCAGTCCTCCCAGATCATTAATTTGCCATCTGGTGTGTTGTGGAAATTTTAATTTCCACTCTATGGCTATTAATCTGTGTCCATGTCCACGTGTGGAATTCTGGCTAGGTCTTTGCACATGCCTGTGAAGCTCCTGGTGATTTAGGCTGTCATTCCATTTTAAACAAGAAATGAATGCAGCCAGTCAGTCACTATATAAGTGGTGGGTGGGAATATCTGACACCTGTTCCCACACGGCGTCCCCAAAATTAGCAAGACAACTGCCAATGAATTGCTCTTTCTGGTGGTTACAGTGCGTGTTGTTCCCAGTGAGTTTGATCCCTTGTCAGTAAGTGAGATGTGGCACCACGTCTCCCTGCACTTCTGACAGCATAGCCAGTGCAAGGGGAGCGCACTTCTCTTTCAGTGCAGTGATAATGAAAGTGAATGGTTGGCTCATTATTAATGCTCTTTTAAATGCATAATTTAAATAATGGACAACTGGGAAATACGCCCCAAATCCCGAGACTTAATATTCCTAATATAGGCTAAATATATTTTAGTAAGTACTGCCCTAAGGTATTTGTTTATAACTTCTTCTTTTTTTCCTTATGGAAAGAAATGAATTTTAGAAGCAGTGCAAGATCTCTCAACTGTAGCCTCTTTTGAGCACATGCTGCCCTCTGCTGGATGTCACCGGTATAGCTTTTTGTCTGCTATTAAGCTTCACAGGGATAGTCTTCTTCTGTAATATTTAATTGTTACAAGTGCCAGGGAAGTAGATGGAATTTTCTTTCCTTTATATATTAATAATAAATATATAAATATTATGTATATTTTAATATATTCTATATTGTGGATGGATGTTTTTAAAGATAGGGAAGAACATATATGGATCATTTAAAAAATATGGTAACAGACATGTGAATGCACTAGAGAGACCTTCATAATGCATTGTAAAGCTTTCATAAAGTATTACAAACATGGCTAAAAATATTTATAAAAAGGCATAGCACATTATAGCCATGTTCATTATGTATTATGAATGCTGTCAACTATAATGCACTATAAATAACAGTAAGTATAGAGATCCACAGACACAATACCTGCAAGTCAGCATATAGTGCCCCAACCCAGCCAGATTCAGACAGTGCAATTACTACATAATGTTCACTTGACATTGTTTCAGATATGGCTTTCTGTGTATATCATACAGTGTTGTGTTTTGTATTAAATAATGAATTGTATGTAGTGTGCTTCATTGTAACATACCAAACTTCCTGAAGATTAAACTGAAACCTTAAAATATACTATCAACATAGAAAAAATATGCTAAATCATATTTCCATATTGGGTATCAAGTGACCATTCTGGAAATAAATAGTGCAACGCAAAACAAATATAAAGACTTTCTGCAATATCTTTACAGGAAGAACAGATTTCATGGAGCATCAGCCTCGTTCTGCATTACAGTGGGGTACACAATCGGTAGTACCTAGTAATCTGGTCTGTACTCTGCATAGTCCAGTCCCCCGAGGTACAGAGGAGGTGGTTAAGAGACACTGAGGACACAAGTTCCTCTGAATCTTTGGGAGCGAATGAGGTGCAGTGATGTAAGATTATCAGCTTTAAGATGCCTGCAGCACGACGACCAGAGGAGGAAGTGGGAGAGCTCCTGATCACTCGCCACCCGCCAGACGGGCGACCTCAGGACCTTCCATGGATCATTCTGACAGGCCAGGATGTTGCCAGCGGCAAATGATGTGCCCGTGGTGCAGCACTCTGCCGTGCCGTGGGGCGTTCAAGGACAGCCCCTGGGTTCACCCGCGCCGGCCCTCGCCACCTGCCGTTCCGCTGAGGATGACTGCTACTCCGGCAGCCGGGCCGCGGCGAAGCACGCTCTCCCGAAAGCCAGTGGGGGGGTGGCATTTCAATTGTCCAGAACAGATGGACAGGTCTGCTTGAAGCTCAGGCCTTGCCTCCCGTATGTATTCACTTTGGCCTGTGGATCTCAAGGTTATTTCTAAATGCACGCATGCTGAGAATTACTAGTAGGGCAAAGGACCTCATATTTTAAACAAGTCAGTAGGCCTTATAAATGACACACAGTTTTCAGGGTGTTACAGCTCATTAGGACAATGTGATGCATTACTGATAGGTTTCCTAGGTACTATTGAATTAATGTTTGATGGAGTTATTTGATCTTGCAGGCATCATTCTCACAGCGTGCACATATAGACATAATATGAGTAGCTCAATCAAACACAAATAAAATCAATAGATAGGGAAGCTATTTAAAATCTCTTACAACACTGAATAAGGAATAAATGAAGCGGGGCTGTTACTCCAGTGGCTGACATTTCCATTTTGGTGCGATGTGATTGTTAATAATGGAGAGAATTATACACCGGATCTGGGAACAGCGAAAAAAATGGCTTATCACTTTCACGCAATGTGCAATAGCAGATGTTTAGCAGTCTGATTGGGTATCTGTCATACAGAGATGGAGTTTATATATATATATATATATATATATATATATGTTTTCTCCCTAGTTATTGGTTAGATGCTGATTTCATGCTATAGAAGAAGCCATGTTCATCTATCATTAGGATTTGGATATTGTCGCATTGGCGCATTGCAGACTCAATTCGTATTGCCACCCATCTTACAATTTAACTGAGGTTATTCTAGAAACCCCTGGAGCATTCCATGGCTGCACATCACCCATCTTTGCTTCGATGACGTCATAAAGTGTAAATCACTACTGCTTTTGAACGATCCCCAAAATTTGTTATCAGTGTTTCTCATAAATGAATCAAGATCATGGCCAGAATTGCTGAACTGTGAGTGATGTCTCCCATACATACCGGACATGCATACTGCAATGCTGACAGATTTTGTTTTATAATTTCTTTTTATAACAAATGACATTAATCTCCCTGAAAGGTCAAGCCCCTGGATGGGAGACCAAAATGACACAGTTAGGTTACAGTAATGTCACAAACAATGTAACATGAAATACCTTTTTCTTATCAGTTTAGTTTGCATTGTAGTCATTACTTTTAATTTGTAAAAGATATGACAATTTTTGCATTCATTTAGAAATGAATTGCTTTATTATTCTGTTGCATTTCTGGGGGTGTCATGGGTCGAGATGCACTGTTTCACCCTTTTAAAAAGTTTGGGTATTTTGTCGTAGTGATTTAATCAGTACAATAGCAAAATTTTCTCAAAGACTTGGCAGACAACATTCAAGTTACTGTGATGGTTGCAACTGAAAAGCAGGCAGATTTCCATTGACCAAGACACTGTACGTCACGTATACATCACATGTTGAATCTGATTATGGAGCTATTGTAGCCTTCCTGACACTGGCACAAAGCCTTTTCAATCATATTTTAAAAGTCGAGAGAAACATTCATTATGGATTTGGTGTCCATAAGAGAATTCCTAGAAGTGGAGATGCCAGCTGTATTTTACACATGGTACCTTTTTATTTGGCATACTGTAGCAGTGCAGAGCTCAGTGGGGCAGGGAATCATTACGGACACTGACTGGGTTCTCTATGATCCTAAGCTCTCCTCACTTTTTATTACGAAATACATAAAATTAAGAATTAATAAATAAATGTAAAATGTAAAAAATGTACATTGATTGTTCCTATAAAATGAGTAACATTGATTCTCATATTGTGGTGCATTGTTAGGGAAAGTAGGTTTGAATGCTGAAAGAAGCAGAAAGCAATATTGCTTATTGTTGTCTTTCACTGTCACCAATGGAAACCAGGGGGGTATTCCATGAAAATAGCTAAAGAAAGGCAGACTTTCCCAAAAAAGTCAGACTCAACCTAGCTGCATCTCTAAACTTAGCCTCATGTCGTTCCACGAACGCAGTTCAGTTTTAACTAATCAAGGCTCATTCAAGACAGACTTGCATAGTCTCACTTAGTGTGCACATCCGCGATATTTAAGAAGCCCAAATAAATGGATGAACGATAGATCAACCAAATGAGTTGGAAAGCCTGTAAAATGAGAGCGGTGTTTCTTTCCTCCTCAGAACAAACGCTGCTGATAGAACTGTATGAAAAATACAAAGATGCAATCGTTAAAAGGCAATACTGTGGCCATAAACACAGCCAGGGAGTTGGCTTGGGATTGAAATGCAGACAGACTAAATGCATCCATCCATCCATCCATTTTCCAACCCACTTATCGTACTGGGTTGCGGGGGGTCCGGAGCCTATCCCGGAAGCAACGGGCACAAGGCAGGGAACAACCCTGGACGGGGGGCAGACTAAATGCATAAGTTACGTAAATGTTACAAGTCAGATGTGGATACATAATTCAACAGATTACATGACATGAGGGGGATGGTATGGTGGTGCAGTGGTTAGCACTGTTGCCTCACACCTTCTGTGTTCAAGTCTCTGCCTGGGTTACGTGTGTGGAGTTTGCATGTTCTCCCCATGTCCATAGGTGTGCATGTGTGAGTGACTGGTGTGTGAATGTGCCCTGCGATGGGCTGGCCCCCCATCCAGGGTTGTTCCCTGCCTCATGCCCATTGCTTCCGGGATAGGCTCTGGACCCCCCGTGACCCAGTAGGATAAGCGGGTTGGAAAATGGATGGATGGATGGATGGATTATTATTGTATTTTGATTAGAAAAAAATTGTGTTGACCATGTCACACTGAAACATTCTCAGGAAAATGGGCATAATCATGACATCTTATTATAACTATGAAGGATCTCTACAAATGGCAAAAGCCACAATCAGGATGGAATCAGTGAAGGACTTAGACTCAGTTACCAGCTACTACCACAGATGGATAGAACAACAAAGGATTCAGCAGTCAAGAAACATGCCTCAGACTGGAAGTTGGCAGAGCTGCAGTGAAGGGCCAAGAAATAACCTTCAGAAGTAGTGCTGAAAAGGTCAGAATGCCTTCGCAATATGACATTTTTGTAACTCTTTATGTATTTGAAACCTGGACAACAGAGCAGAAGGATAGGGAGAGTACTAATGTCTTCCAACTTGGGTGCTGGTGAAGATACCATCAACAAACAAGTGGATTATTCATTAAATCCAGTCTGAATTTTTCTTGACGAAACTGAGTCAGTCTTAATTTTTGGAACATTATGAGAAGATCCAGTGCTTTGAACAAAAACCTTAATACTGTGAAGGGTTGAAGATAAAAGAGGAAGAGGATGACCTATAACATGACCGACTGATGGGGTCAATTCTCATAGCTAGGAACCTGCCGCCTAGGTGAGGCCGGCAGAAGAAGACCGTCACTTATTTGTTAGAGAGACACAAGAAACATGACACAGCTGTGACTGTATTGGGCTGCAAAAGTTACTGTAGTCATACACACTGCCACAGACTCATTAACATATGGTACGCACTGCCACAGACTGATTGA
>JAODJW010000035.1:24638680-24665487 GCA_026777045.1 Hyperopisus bebe | reverse complement strand
GGGCTCCCCCTTTGGGTCTGGTTAGAGTTAGGGCTTCCTCTGCTGCCCCCTGGAGGATGGGCTCCCCCTTTGGGTCTAGTTAGAGTTAGGGCTTCCTCTGCTGCCCCTGGAGGATTGGCTCCCCCTTTGGGTCTGGTTAGGGGTTAGGGCTTCCTCTGCTGCCCCCTGGAGAACGGACTCCCCCTTTGGGTCTGGTTAGAGTTAGGGCTTCCTCTGCTGCCCCCTGGAGAACGGGCTCCCCCTTTGGGTCTGGTTCCTCCCAAGGTTTTCCTTGCCTCTGTTGCCTCTTGCTTGCTCACTGGGGGCTTTGGGCAGTGAAAATTTGCTATGCAAATAAAATTGAATTGAATTGCAAAATTATTTATTTTTATATTTTATAATGTTTATTTTATATACATATTACTCTCAGGCCCGTAGCCAGAAATGAATTTTGAGTTGGTTCCAGCAAATTTCAAGGGAGGTTCAGACTCGTTTTATAACCTGGCTGTGTGCCTGGTCAGGAGGAAACACATTTTTTGGTTCAAACCCATACTTTTCCTGCATGGCTCTGTGCCGATTATCCTCATTTCTGTGTATCCTTGTTCCTGGACTAAAGGATTTTCCTCCCCAGAGGGAACAATAAAGTATAATCAGTCAATGGATGGATGGAATTATTTATTTTCATTAAGAATTAACAACAATTTAAACTTATTTTGGAGTGATGTAAACAGGATTTGAAACATACTGTCAAATGATTGCATACAGTGAATTCTCTGCTCTCCCTTCACCACCTTAACTAATGGTGAGCATACTAGTGCAGAATGGCTGCTATCGCATTATCCAGGTGGGGGCTGCATAGGGGGTGGTGGTTGAAGTGGCTCCCCACTGGTTCTGTAAAGCGCTTTGGGTGTCTTATAAACACAGCTCAAAATGCCCATAGAATATATTCCCCATGTCCCCCAAAAGACAGTTACTTTGTGTATATAAGAAATGGGAATGGGTCAGATGGAACTGAAAATAATGATAATCGTTCCACATTCAGTAAGGCAGAAATAATTACTAAAAGCAACCTGTATTTCCATTGTCAACTTTTAGGAACTTTTACCAAACCAGGACAAAAATACTGTATTTTTGTTACAGTTACAATACGGTAACAAGTAAAAAAATATTAGGAAACTTAGTTTTATAGTAATAATGCGAAATAAAAATTATAAAGTATGATTTGATTATGGAGTGAAATGGCAGAAACTTTTCCTACTTTTTTACTAATTAGAAAACTAACAAAGGCTATTTTAATGCTGTTCCTACATAATACTATAACAAAAATAAAGATTTTAATTTAAATTAGGGATTGTTGCTTAAGTCCATACTCTGACACCAAAACAACATTAACACAATTTTAATAACTTAATAACAAAGATTTTTTACAGGATTTTACTGAGTGAGGACAATTCCCTTTTATGCATATGTATAGACTGAAGTCATTTGAATCTTTTGATTATGTTTATTTATAAATCTTTTAAATATCTACTCATATGTTGCGTTATTCTGTTGCAGATTGTCTTGATGTTCCAAATTATAATGAGATTTATGTTTCTAGGACACCATTGGAAATTAAGCTTTGGTCTCAGTGGGATATTCTAAGTATTTCTGTTTTTTTCTTCAGTTTTCATTTAATTTTCTTAATGAAGTCAAGAGTGACAAAGTTTCACTGGTTTACCCTGCAGTGTGAAAAGAAACCCAACTGTGTCACATTATGGCATGTAATGCATGAAAAATGGCCACAATCCATTTCCCAACATACCATCAGTGCAATATTAATCTTAGATCAAAGAAGTGACTAGAAACTCACAAAACAAGGGTATTTTATTATTGTACATTTATTAATTTGTTCGGTATCAATTCTGTGAAAGGAGAGATCCTTAAATGTCATTGGACTTGGTTTTAAAAACAAGGGGAGAAAACTGGGTTTTGTTCATATTGCCGGCTGGCAATTGTTGACAACTCTCAGGACGATAAAGCGCACCTTGTTGACAATAAAATACTTTCCAAATGCCAGTAGTGACACCTTTAATTAGCCTTCAAAGGAATTGGATCCCTGGGAGGAAAATTACTTTAATGGGAAGAGTCAAACGTTGATCTTAGCACGATGCAGATGTGGTGCAGTTGTGCCGACTGCGTTAAGCGATGGTGACGTGAAGCATGGTGACAGGCTGACTCTGCGCCCCCCCTTCCTGGGGTGAGGCCACCTGTCACCCGTTAGCCTGTTTGAAAGTGCTTGGCTGGGCAGGAGGCTGTCTCAGAGTAATTACCGCGACCTGCAAAGTTAGAAAGTTGGAAAATCGAGGAGCAGGGTGAAGAGGACTGGCAGAATGTAATGTCGTTCGAGAGGAGTGCAGCCGAAAGCAGGGTCAAGCTCCATGAAAATAGACTGCTGCAGAGAGCAAAGATTAAATTGGTTTGCTGGTGACTTTCAAACGATTCTCACCTTCTAATTGATACAGATTCAGTAATAAGTGGAAATTGTACCTTACATACAAACTCATTTCTTCTTGGATGAAAATCATTTTGTCTCTGCCCACGCTTTCATGAAAGAAACAGAGAAGCAGTAAAGTGTACTGTCTGCTTCCAAATCACTTTAGGTATTTTTTGACCTTGTCGCTAATTAGAAATAATTTCCAGATATGTAAGTTTTTAATTGCATTTTTAAATATCCCTACCCAGATAGTGGCAGCTTTACCAGTTTGCTGGTTGTACAAGCAAACACAGCATTGATCCACCAGGCTGACTGTTATAAAAGGACGTTTGAAGGATGGGCGCATCGCATGATCCTGGTCATGCAGAAAATGTGGATTTTTATCTTTCTTTTCAAATTTGATCCTTGTAAAGTATAAGTTCTCAGATGGTACTTCAACACTAAAAGTCTCCCTCTGTTGCTGAATTTTTATCATTATTGCCCTTGAGTCTGTAAAGACCCCGAGTTGGGAGACGCCCCTTATGTGTTTCTTCAGGGAAACCACTGGGTTATGTGCTAATATTTGCTGGCAGGGTTATTTAACTGGAGTATTTACCTTCTGAAATGTAATTGACCTATTCCCTTGGCTTTCAGGCCCAAACCTCAAGACTATCCACTACATAAGCACTTGCCTCACTGACTGAAAGGGTCAGCTAATGAAGTTTGTGCCACAAGTAACACTTTGCCTCTTGTCTGCAGTAGAGCTTTTCTTGGTAAAAGCTCTTATGGTCCACATAGGTATTTGTTCTATTCTTTATGATTCTTCAAAATGTGTCACCTTTTGTGTAGACCAGTGCTACTACTATTATACATAATATTTTAATATGTATTAATGAAAGTTGTATTACAATAATGCATTATTGTATATAGTCCAATTCAATGATATGTCACAATTGTACTTTACAATACTGGTCAATGCCAAAATGCATTCTTGCTAATGAAATGCACAAAAACGCTCAACTGATTCTTCCCCAGTTCGCATATGTAGGGCCACAACTGAATTTTTAAAAAAGTACAATTAATACCGTCTATTTGTGCAAGCACATGGAAGCCCATTGGATCTTCTGCCTATCACCTACATGCACTATGCTTTAAATGGGGTCAGTCATTGTAAAAAATAGTCCTGTCACATTAAGCATCTGGCTGAACTGTATCAAGCTGTGCCCATAGAGAGACCTCCCAACAAAGTCAATTACTCCAGCAAGAGGTTAAATAAAGCAGGAAGGAGAGGAATGGGAACAGATCCGCACCGCTAAGAAACCCGCTGCAATCCTCAATAATCTGGCAACAAAAAAATACCCAATAAAATGTGTTATGTAATTTAAGCCTAGTATTCTTTGGCAGGAATGCCTTAGAACAAAAATTGTTCATCCCTCCAATGTGGAATGCTTGAATGCCAGCAGATCACAAACCAAGACTAATATGTCGCCGCCACCAAACATTTTCCTTCATTCAAATTCAAATTAGTGCAGAGCATTGAATAACTAATACAACCCACTGGCTGTTCTAGTTTAGCTGTTGTTTTGTTTGTTTACTTTTTTATTTCTAAAATTGCTTTTCAATTGTCCTTGTGGGATTGGACGAGTTCCCCGAGGTCGCCTTGCACTCTGTGCTTTCTAGAACAGGGTGAAGATCATCAGAGTCTTAACTGGACAAGCAGTTAATGGACATGGATAATGGATGGCTGGGTTACTTTTCACCCGTATTTTGAAGACAGCAGTGAAAAATAGATGGGAAATGTTTCAATAGCAAATTTGCCTTATTTTTATCAGCGAAATTATACATGCAGCTAAAAAATTTATAAAAGGGAAAACATACTGCTTTTTGTCATCCATGTAGAATGGGTAGCTGAGATGTATCTGAGAATGTTACAATGGATATTCTACATTCTATATACACACATATGTGTTTGCATTTTGCTTCCTAATTATAATTCCCATTAGGAAAGTCTGTTGCTGCAGACTGTAAAAATGCATTTTCCAGAGAAACCCGTGTTTTTTTCCAGAATAAAAGAGCAATGGAAGAAAATGTTTTTTCCCCGTCAAATTTCTGCTCCTGTGAACAGAATCCTGTTGTTTGTAATCAATGTTGAAATGAAAGAATAAGGGCGATTACGTTCTGATACATTACCCCACATGTCACGCACCACAGGCGGTATGTAATGAAGAAGCACAAAGACAGTACAGTTCCTCAAGTTAAAAACAATCTTAAAGCAAAATAAATAGATAAATAAACGTAGTTGAATGGCGATCCAGTGTCTGATGATGCTCATATAATGCTCCCAGACACTGAGAATAATATATGCGTAAGGAATGTTGTTTGTGGTTCATAAAATTCAAAATTGAGATTTATAAAAACATATAGCAAGATGAAGAAGGACTGTCAGCTGCAAGTCTTTTTTGACATTGTATATTAATTTCACCATAATTTCCTACTGTGTTTAGTCCACAGAGATGAGTTGTATACTTGGTTTGTTTTAAAGTAAAATAAATTATAATACAATAAAATAACATAATGAAAACAACTTGGCTGCTCTCTCAAAAGCTTCCTTAAGCCAGTCGGGGAGTAACTGACAATAACTTAAGTTGCATAACAATATGTTGCCATGTGCAGTTAATGTGTGACTTCAGAAATACTTAAACAGAAACCATTGATGAGTGGAATAATGGCACAGTATGTTCCGTAGAGATAATGCTTTGGCCTGTGCCTGAATCTGTATTTCTCTCCACATGGTGGCAGTAGAACCCCACGCCCACCCCCCACCCCACCACACACACACACACACACACACATTTCTTGTTTCTCCCTTTGCTTGAATAATATGAGATGAGAGGAACTGTTATGGCAAATTAAATAGAATTAAGTAAAAACAGCTTCATTCACCTCTGTCATTTGTGATTTCTGTGCCCAGCTCCTGGTGGACCTGTCTGTGGATCAGTGTGGATGGGCGTCACTGACAGCTGGGCCCGGGGGTAATTAGAGCATCAGGGACAGCTTTGCGGCCAACTGTGTGCACAGTTCCAGGCTCTCACATGCAAGCCCTGTTTTCTGTTGCTTTATACTGCTTGCATAGACATTATAACAATATGACACAGACAAATCGCTGTTGCGCCTTGTGTCTTGCCTGTGCTCCCATAGCCTCTATCTTGGAACCTCTTTTTTTGCTGGACTTAGAAGAAAAGGGGGAGAGAACCCCAAGTGTTTGAAGCAAGACTGGAAGATTATCAAAGGGCTTTGTGTGAGGAAGTTTTGTCTTGATTCCATCTGGTACTGGGAAACCGTTGAAAGAAATAGAGGAGCACCAGTCAGAGTTCCAGAAGCCTGGGCTGAAAGCACCTTGTGGGAAGAACTCAACAACGGAAGCCCAGAACAGGAAAAGATAAAGCTGACTCCATAGCAGGACACTCCCAGGGAGAATAGAGGCACGAAGCAAACAAGGAGCCATTGGGGAAAATTCAACTGCATTAAGGGACAAAATATTATTATTGTAGTAGAAATATCTTAATGAAGATTAAAATATATGAATGTATTTCCTAACTGCACAACACACTTGGTTCAGTCATGACATTAAATAAAGAAAGTATTGAATCTGGAGCTGACCGTGAGGGATGAAAATGTCAGGCATCATCTGGGTTGACTTGGCATCTCTCTCTCTACTTTCTTTGGGTGTCAGAAACAAGCTTATTGTTCTAGCAGGTACATCAACTTACATCTCTGATTGCACATACAGCGTTCTTTTGACATTCCTTTCAATTTTTATGTGAAATTCAATTATAGATCATGTAGGTTGCTCAGTGACCTTCATTTTTGTTGCATCTTGCCGCATACTCATATACAGACAACAACGCCATGCTGGAAAATGTTCTCACTTGTCAAAAACATCACAACTTTTTTATGCTTGTTAACACTTGGAAAACCTATACAATAGTGTAAATGATTTTAGAAAATTTACATATTTGCATGTCTATAGGCTGTCTACTGTGATAAATACACTGGGCAAATAAAAGAGATTAAAAGTTTATTTAAAAAGAGATTAAAAGTTAAAACCAAATGTGACGGAGGTATGGAGACCTACAGTAAAGTTTGTGCTGGAGTATACAGAAGTGTAGTGAGAGGAATCGATGTCTGTGCAGAAGCATACTAACATCCTGCAATATGGGCGCACTCATTTTGGGTTAGCCCTTGTTTTCGGGCCGTAGAACTTTCTGGAACATTGCCTCTGCAGCAAGTTTCTCTGTTTTCGTTACTATGTTTTGTCAGGGAATGCATAGGTGTTCAGATACCTCCGAAATACGTAGCTCATTTAAAAGAAAACTACTCCTGTTTCCTTTGTACTTGGGCAGCCTGGAACTCAAAAGATCAGGCGTGATGTAGGGTAGTTTAACAGCTGGGGGGTCTTTGCAGAGTCCAAGCCAGAAAAGACTGGAAAGGCAGAACTTTCAGAAAAAAAAGAGAAAACTGCTTGTCCCTGGCAGTCACAAGGAACAAGTTTTTCACTTGGGTAACATGCCACAAGGGCCCAAGAGGCTTATTAAGAATCCTAAGTAGAAAAACAGCAGATTTTATCTGAATCCCCAAGGTGGAATTTAAGATAATAAGATTAGATTACTTATAGGAGGTGCTCATGATTTCTCGGAAGTGTGCTATAATTTTCTAGCCTATTAATCCAGTTATTATTGCTCTTCTGCTTCCTGCCAGAGGAAGCTCTTTCTGCAGGCTAAAGTATGTTACACACTCACAGAAAACATTCCAAAAAGATATGGCTTGTAATATTGCTAAAATATTAAAAACAACCGTGATGTGCAGTATATATCTTTCATGCAAAATAAGTACTCATGCTTCAGCGCCCATGACTTACAATACAAATACACCAGATTTGAAGAATAAATTGTGGCTAATTGCAATTCAGCTGATATTTTTAGCCAATGACATCATGAAAAATTTAATCTGATTCCACCCTCCCATTCTTTTCATATACATAAGGTGGGGGAGGGGTACTCTGTTATTGGACTTGCATATCAAACATCATATCAAACATAAGGGTGATCATGACGGTATCTGGCACCAGAGAGCCCTAGGGCGCAAATTGATGATCGATTTTGTAATTGTATCATCGGATCTGCGACCACATGTTTTGGACATTTGGGTGAAGAGACGAACTGAGCTGTCAACTGATCACCAGGGATAGGTTTGGTCAGTCCAAGTCAAGTCTCAAGTTAAGACATTGCAGTTAGAGTCAAGCCTCGAGTCATTTGTCCACGAGTCCAAGTCAAGTTCAAGTTGAGTCCAAGGGCTCTCTTTTGATGATCTAATGCAAAGCGGAGCAAACAGTTATGGGCGTGTCCAAATCCATCTCACTATTTTGACGGGAGAAAAAATAGACTTTGCGCCAGCACAAGGTGGAAGGTTATCCTAACTCTCTTAACTATTCAGAGGTGTGTTTTGGGCATAACAAGCAATAAACCAATCGAAATGGCACGTCACCTCACCTTTGAAAGGCGGTGGCTCATGGTCTACTGCGGATTGCTATTACAATGGCGTGTTTGCAGATGTGCTCGTCCGTGAAGTGAAAATGCACAAGCATATTATCTACAGAAGCAACACTGTTCCACCTAAGCCAGTGATTCTCACTGTATGGCACGCCTCCCCTGGGGGGTGCCATGGCATGGCAAGGGGGGGTGCGAAGCACAAAAAATCCCAGGTGGGGAGTGTGCTAAAATGCATAGTGAAACCAATTTTTTGTCATGGTAGCATAAATGCACATAATATAAATATGGATTTTTGCTACGCTTGTATTTCTTCATACGGGGAATGTGTACCAGTTATGAGCACCCATGCCCGGGGGGGAATGAAAGGTCTGCTGCTTCCAAAGGGGGGCACAATAGAGAAAGTTTGTAGAGTTGCCAGCTTTGGTCAGCTGGCTGGCGTGAGATTATCAATTCAAGACAAGTCTGCACAGACATTTACATGTACTGTATGTAAGAGTTTTATTACAGTACCTTGTAAATAATCTGTAGGGTTTGGAAACTATCCCAAAACTCTTCATATAGCTAAATTTAGGTTTATGATGGAATAGTATAAATTTGCCGTGAGATTTCTAGCATGAGCTTGATGGTCAGAAAGTGTGAGTGTCACGCCTGATGCGTGAAAGTTGGCAACCCTGAGGTTTAGAACCACTGACCTAAGCCTTTCGGAGTGAAGTAGGTGTGGGATGAGTTAGTAGCGAGTGTGTCCTTGTTTTCTGGCATCACCAGATCATCTGCGCAATGCTGAAACTGGTATAATCATATCAGGAGAAGGGGAAAACAGAAGCTCACTGAACAAGAGCAGCGGCTGGAAACAGGGACTCAGTTATGCTTGTCTGTCTTTTTATTTTAATCTTGGGTCTGCAGTTCACAAAATATAAATAAAAATGCAATCTTTGTTCAAACAACACATTCTACAGTTTTTAAGGTTTAAAATGTTGAAGTAGGGCCATTATTTTTCTACGTCTCACAATTTGGATTCCTTACCATTCTACAGACGACTCAGCTCTTCTGCCACCTGATCCCTCCTTGCCCGTGCTGTTGCTGTCGTACCCTCCCTTGTTGGCATCGGCACATGCAGTTCAGCAGCACGCCTTGTAAAGCCCTCCAATATGTCCTCATTTATGTCCAACAGACATCCATCACGCATGGCAATGTTACACAACATACAACATACCACAAAGAACGCTGTGACCTTCTGAGGGCTGCATTGTAATGTTCCACCTGACTTATCTAAATATCTGAAATGCATTTCCAGCAATCCAAATGTACTTTCAACTACAGTACGTGATGAACTCTGATAATGAAGGTTTTTTAATGATATGGTTTTTTATCATTTACTATTTTGATGATCTGCATGTATGACATGAAAATGAGCGATGTGCTAGCAAGAAACTAGCAAGACCACTTTGTGTTGCACTTTGTGCAGGTGGAAAATAGAGCCCCAAGTCTTTCTATCTTTTTTGCTATCAAGATACAAGTCATCAAATTTGTGACTTGAGTTCAAGTCGTGTTGTGAGTCATGTAACTCGAGTGTCTACCTGTGGCTGTTTTTTTAACTTTAGTGATTAAAACTTGCTGTAGCAAAAACCTGTCACAGTACATTATAGGATATGTTCTTTATAGGCAGAGAGAGGTTGTCCTCACACAGATTTTTCGTTTATGTATATGCAGAGAATGATGCATTTTTCCAACAAACTACACTATATTGCTAAGTATTGGAACACCCCTGCTCATCATTAAATATACCGTAGTACTGTGATAGGATGCCACCTGTGCAATAAGTTCATTTGTGAAATTTCCTCGCTACTAAATATTCCACGGTCTACTGTTAGTTGTATTATAACAAAATGGAAGCAATTGGGAACAACAACAACTCAGCCACGAAGTGGTAAACTATGTAAAATCACAGAGCGCGGACAACGCATACTGAGGCTCACAGTGTGCAGAAGTTGGCAACTGTCTGCAGTGTCAATAGCTACACACCTCCAAACTTCAAAGGACCTTTAGATTAGCTGAAGAACAGTGCATAGAGAACTTCATGGAATGGGTTTCCATGGCTGAGCAGCTGCATCCAAGCCTTACATCACCAAGGGAAATGCAACGCGTTGGATGCAGTGGTGTAAAGCATGCCGCCACTGGACTCTAGAGCAGTGGAGACGTGTTCTCTGGAGCGAGGAATCACGCTTCCCTGTCTGGTAATCTGATGGACAAGTCTGGGTGTTGCTGTTGCCAGGAGAACGGTACTTGCCTGACTGCAATTCGCCAAGTGTTAACTTTGGTGGAGGGGATTATGGTGTGGGGTTGTTTTTCAGGGGCTAGGCTTGGCCCCTTAGTTCCAGTGAAAGGAAATGAATCTCAGGAGACTTTGCATTTAGCTAATTGAAAATGCAGAGAGCAGAGAATTAATCCATTCATCCATTTTCTGAAACCACTTATCCTTTTCAAGGTCACAGGGGGTCCAGAGCCTATCCCTGAGGCTACAGGCACAAGGCAGGGAACAACCCAGGATGGGGCGCCAACCCATCGCAGGGCACACTCACACACCATTCACTCACACCTATAGGCAATTTAGCAGCTCCATTTAGCCTCAGCATGTTTTTGGACTCCACACACAATGAATCCTGGCGGAGACTCAAAACCAGGTCCCAGAGGTGTGAGGCGACAGTGCTAACCACTGTGCCGCCCCAGAGAATTAATGTACACTGAAATTATAAAATTAATTTTATGGTATCCAAAGGGGGACTGTAACTTCAAGTTTTCTGGAATCATAGGGTCCAAGTCAGGTACAAATCTCAAGTCATCTGCCCTCAAGTCCAAGTCTAGTCCAAGAAACAAGTCATCAAATTAGTGACTTGGGTCTGAGTTGAGTCATGAGTCAGTGACTTGAGTCCCCACCTCTGCTGATGACTACTTAGTGGTGAGTTTGATCATTCTGGAGGATGTGTTCCAACTTCCAAGGGATCATACTCCTGAGCCTCGCTATGTTGGTCTATCCCAGGGTACTGGAGAGGGGGGTCTGTCTCTAGGTTGAACAACGTATCCAGGAGGAACAGTATGGGTTTTGTGCTGGTTGAAAAAAACTGCACCAGCTCTTCACCTTACAAGGATACTGGAGGATTCATTGGAGTTGTCCCAGCCAGTTCACGAGTGTTCTGTTGACTCGGACAAAGGCATATGACTGGATCCTTTGGGGGGTCCCGTAGGAGGTGCTTTGTGAATATGGGGTCCGAGGTCCGTTGTTCTGGGTCATTTGGTTCCTGTATAACCTGTGTGAAAGTTTGGTTTGCATTGCCAGCAGTAAGTCAGACTCATACCTGGTAGGTGTTGAACTCATCCAGGGATGCCCTTTATCACTGATTCTGTTCATAACCTTTATGGACAAATTTTCTAGGCAGAAATTCTTGATTTCTGGCTATTTCCTGCACCAATTTACTGTAACATCCATCTAATTCAGGGGCATGGTTAGTGTAGAGCATTTCCCAAGGAGCAGAGGAAGAAGCAGAGTGCTGGTCCATAACACGCCATGAAGACATATGACTGGGAAACATCAAGTCACATAAACTGCATGTCTCAGGATTGAGAGAGGTAGCTGGAGTTGCTTAAACAGGAACATCCGGTGGTTTAGACAAACTCCAGACAAGGTGCTGAAGAGAACCAAACTGAAAACCCTGCAGACTGAGTCCTACTCCTACTTATACCTGTAGACCAATGAGAACAATTCTATTTAGTTGTTTATTAAAATGTCCACTGTTCTTTTAGAAATGAGACAAATGCAAATAAGTTGGAGGGACTTTTTCACAATAAAATTGCAAAAATTTACAAAAAGCTTTTTCGAAAACATCTTACGTATAACTGGAAAAGTATTATTTTAAAAAATATTCTTAAAAAATGGGATGTCCCCTGTCTTGTACTCTGGGTTATGCCCCAGGCTGTCAGTGATTCAATTCAATTCAATATTATTTGTATAGCTCATTTTCAGAACATTATATTGTTTCCAAACGCTTTACAATATCCCCGCCCCAAAAGCCCCCAGTGAGAAAGCCAGAGGTGACAGTGGCAAGGAAAACACCCTAGAAGAAAGAAACATTGGGAGGAACCAGACACAAAGGGGGAGCCCATCTTCCAGGGGCTGGTAGAGGAAGCCAAATGAGCAAGATGGCAAATTTCCAATTCACACTGTCCCAATTTTAACATTTGAGACTCAAAGGGGGGGTCAGGCAGGTAATGGCAGGCAGGCGCTGGTGCTGCTTCTGATGGCAGGATGAACAGTGGTATAGCAGCAGGGAAAGAAGGAGAGACGTCACAGGCAGATAGGCGAGTAGGTCGGAAAGACGCCACAGGTAGTGGAGATGTCGCAGGCAGTAGGGTTGGCAGAATACCTTGATAATTTGGGGTCTCCAGGCAGCACACCCCAGGAGGAGTTTGGCAAATAAAATGTACAATTAGCCAAAGTAGGGGTGACTAGAGGCAGTGCAAACAGCTAGGTGAGTACAATATGTAAGCTCCAGCAGATATGGCTATGGCAGCATAAGTAGGAGGGAGAGGCAAGTAAAAATGCAGGCATGGGGAGTCCCTGAACATCAGCACTCCAACTCAATAAGGGGGTGTTGACCCTGCATCGGCCATATGGTTCTAGGAAATGCATAAGTAGGTATTCTGTTTATTTATTTTTATTCTTTTATTGTATAGAACTTACTTTCTGAATTATACATTAAGTCATGTAATAGGCATGGGTATCACTGTGGCCTCAGATATCCACCGTTGGGGTGTTGAATCTGGTGATCGCTTTTCGTTTGTGGAGTTTGCATGTTCCCTCTGTGTTGTGCAGGTGTCATCTCATAGTGCAAAGCCAGGAGATTCTGCTGGCTGGCATCACTAATCTGCACATTGTACGTGTCTTTATGCCCCTTATATTATGGAACCTGGTCTGGTGTGTCCTCCGTCCCATACCCTGTGCTGCCCATTAACTCTCTGAAGTCAGCAATGCAAGGATAAAATAGAAATCTTGCCTCTGTGAGTTTGTCAAAGACATTGAATGGTCTACTTTTTAAATATATACAGGTAGAAACTAAATATATTTTTACAGCTTTGTAGAGAGAATAAAAATAACAAGAGTCACTGACTCAATGTCTGTCATGAAGCAGCGCTGATCACCCACCTATTTGCAAATAGTGCTATACATATGATATTGACATGATAATCTGGCAGTCGCTATTGGGTCAAGAAAACAGGTTAAAATGCCCAGTTGACTCTCATAACAAGAGCACATGTCTGGATTGTGTTTACGCTGACTGAACAGCTGCAACCTTGTATTAGTATGGACAATGGAACTATTAGAATATTGATCTTTTAAAACAAGCTCAAGTTTTAAGACTTCCTTCATAGTAAATATTACAGAGTATTGTAAATTTAACTGAGAAAAGATAAAGGTATCATTTAATGTAAGAAACCAAATCTTAATATAACCCATCTTAATTAGGTTTCCTTAGTGATGGTTTAATTAATCACATAATTTGACCTCTGTCTTAGAGAACATTTATTGGCAAGTGATGCCCTTCAGTTATGCAAATACCTCATCCTTCAACCAGTCATAGCTGTTATCCTGATCAAATATACCACACAATTTGCCTGCAATCACACTCTTAAAATGAAGACATTTTTTTGACAGTCATAATTACAGCTAGTAGTAATGAATCACACTATATTAACCACTTAACCATTAAATTGTTTTACCAGGATTCCCTCCTAAATTTAAATAAAAGTATAGCAAAAATTCAACACAATTCAAGACAGTTTTAATTAATCTATTGCCACAGCAACTACAGCCATATTTTGGCAATAATATGCCCAGATTGTATGATAGTCAAAGTCAAAAATCTGGATAATAGTGATCCTACCTGTTAAATTACTGTGCCACTCGACAAACAATAATGGATACCATTATTAGATCTGTCCATCAATCTTCCTGCCCATTATTTTGTACAATTCAGGGGAACACCCTGGACAGGACGCTAGTCCATCACACGAAAGACATCCATAATCAGATACCCTGGGCAATTTACAGATCCTGTTTAATCTAACTTCATGCCTCTGAGTGCAGGAGAAATCTTACAGAACACTGGGAGAGCATGCAAGTTCCACATCGGAGATGCAAGATTGAGACCCAATACACAAGAGTTGTCAGGCAACCGTGCTACTCATTGAGTCACCCATGTTATTGCAATATACTAGTTTATTCATTAGATATGACTAAGGGGCTAACACCGAGAATTTTTTCTTATGCTGGAAAAAAATGTATGCAGCACATATTGCTGGCACAAAATTTGATGCTTCAGGTATAAGGATGCCAAGGGAGGATAGTATGAGCGAAGATGTTTATAAACCTATATTGTTCCATCTCGATTGTAATCAACATGAGAGCTTTGGTTGTAACGTTGCACAGAATCCCAGAATTCACATCTAAACTCAAAATATTCAGTCTCATGGGGAAGCTGATGGAAGGGAATGGCCAGGAAACATTGTTATTTGGTTCATTATGTTTAAAAAACTGCCATACAGAAGCATAAATAGGATAAAAATATTGTCATTCACAATATTTGTTTTACTTTATTGAAGGCTAATACCTTAAAAAGAGGATCTTTCCAGTTGTACTTTGAATTATTGTAAGGCTTCTGTTTTTATAACCAATTTGCCAAACAGATTTTAGATTTACATGACTGTATACGATAGGTTTCCCAAATTTCATCACACAAAAGTAAGGTCGACCCACTGGCCACTTTATAAGGTACATCTGTTCAATTACTTACTCAAGTAAATATCGAGTCAGCCAGTCATATGTCAGCAGCACATTGAATAAAACATGCAGATACAGGTCAGGCACTTCAGTTAATGTTCACATGAAATATTAGAATGGGGAATAAAGGTTATTTAAGTGACTTTTAACATGGTGTGGGTGTTGGTGCCAGATGGGCTGGTATGAGTATTTCAGAAACTGCTGATCTACTGGGATTTTCATGCATAGCAGCCTCTAGGGCCAAAAAAAGAAAATACATAGTGAGCAGTGATTCTCTGAGCGAAAATGCCTTGTTGATGGTAGAGGTCAAAGAAGAATGGCCAGACTGGTTTAAGCTGATAGAAAGGCAAAAACAAATCAAATAACCACTTCTCACAGCCTTGAGGCAGATGGGCTATAGCGGCAGAAGACTACACCGGGGGCCACTCTTGTCAGCCAAAAACATAAAGCTGAAGCTACAGTGGGCATGGGCTCACCAAAATTGTAAAATTGGAAGATTGGAAAAAACATTGCCTGGTCTCGAATTTGGAATTCCATGGACCCATCTTGCGTTATATGAACAATTCCGTCACCTAAGCTCAATCTGACAGAGCACCTATAGAATGTGTTGGAACTGGAGATTTGACATATTTGCAGCTATCGTGTGATGCTGTCATGTCGACATGGACCAAAGTCTCTGAGGAATGTTTCAAGCACCTTGCTGTGTCTATGCCATGAGGAATTAAGGCAATTCTAAAGGCAAAAGGGGGTCCAACCCAGTCCTAACAACTGGGGTGGGGCCTAGTGCACACCTCTGGAGAGCAGGGATTTCCTCCAGATTCTCTGGTTCCCCCCCCCATGGTCTAAAAACAAGGTGAACTGGAGTTGCCAAAATGTCTGTAAGTGTGAATGGTATACAGGTCTAGCAATGAGTTGACACCCCATCCAGGGTTATTCCCTGTCTTGTGTCCATTGTTTCTGAGATCACATAGGCTCTGTGACCCTATGTAGGACAAGTGATATAAAAAATGAGTGAATAAAGTAAACTGATACAATATCAATATCCATGTCTGTAGTTTGTTACATAGCAACAGTATGGCTGTTGTAGTTGCTTGAGTGGTGTACAGAGCTAACTCTGCGGTTAGCATACACCCACCCCAACAACAACAACAAAACTCAAGGAATGTCAAATGGAGCTGGCAACCCTGTTCAGGGGATGGACCTCACTTTATCTCATGCATTTGAATCCAGAGCTCCAAACAGGACCACCTTTGGCTTTTCTCAGAGATTTCAGGCCAAGCTGCACCCCAGTGCATTTCTGCATTTACGCATTTAGAGAATGCTACTTTCTGGCACAGGACAACTGGCAAAAAACAGAACAATGGCAAAAGACCGGGGTGACTTATTGGTTGTGTCTCCATGGTGATTGATCATTAGCTCCTGGCCAGAGCACTTTTCAGGTAATAAAGCCTAGCTGATTGTAATTAGGCGATTTGCTTTATTAGAGTGGAAATAGAGTCAGCTTGATAGTATTACCTGTAGGTTTGTTCGGGTTCTTGGGGAAGAAAAGTGGAAGATGAACATTTAATAAAGGGAGCTTTATGGTGTACCTTTTCTGTTAAAGTCCGTTTGTGTGCCCCACTTCAGTACAAGGTCCCGAAGCAAACTCTGCTCTTCAGAAGGGATAGCGGCTGTACTCTCTCAATTTCACAAAAATGGAGCCGTTTAAGAGAATGCTTTTTCAGCAGTATAGATGAGGCAAAACGAAGCCATCATTTCATTATCGATAGTGCAGGGTCACAATGAACCTGAAATCTATTTTAGCAGGCGAATTGGAAACACTATTTCACCCTAAAGTGCATGATACTGGTCTGTAGAAGATGACATGTGAAGTGCACACACAGAAAAGCATGGCAGGGAGTGAATCCTGCCAGCATGGTGCCACAATTACACCCATAAAAGACAGCAAACTTGTTACTGAAATTCTGTTTAATAATGAGAGTCTTTTCAGTTAAGCACATGTTGTCAGGTTTGGAATTTTAGAGCCAAATATTTGATTTAGTGTTTTTGTTCACAAGCATTCACCTTCTGTAACATAAACTGAGAGGAAAAAAGAGTGTTAGTGGACATAGTGGAGAGAAACTTTGTCTTGTTCAAAAGAAATTACATTGTTTGGCAGTATAACTAATGTAAATTATGTTTATATTAATAAATATTGGCAATTTTTTCATCACTGCAGAATGCAGATAAGCAAAACAATATAATCTGTGTAGGGCACCAACACATTTTCCTGGACACAGGTGGTTCTTGGACAAAAGTTTAGAACCACTGCTTTATACCATATATACCGTTTGTACTGTATAACTGTGGCCAAAAGTTTTGAGAATGACACAAATTTTGATTTTCACAAAGTCTGCTGCCTCAGTTTTTATGATGGCAATTTGCATATACTCCAGAATGTTATGTAGAGTGATCAGATGAATTGCAATAAATTAATTAAAGAAATGAAGTCCCTCTTTGCCATGAAAATGAATTTAATCCCAAAAAAACAATTTCCACTGCATTTTAGCCCTGCCACAAAAGTCCTGCTGACATCATTTCAGTGATTCTCTTGTTAATACAGGTTAGAGGACAAGGCTGGACATCACTCTGTCATGCTGATTGAGTTAGAATAGCAGACTGGATGCTTTAAAAGGAGGGTGGTGCTTCAAATCGTTGTTCTTCCTCTGTTAACCATGGTTAGGAAACATTTGTAGGCATCATTGTTTTGCACAAAAAGGGCTTCACAGGCAAGGATAATGTTGCTAGTAAGATTGAAGCTAAATCAACAATTTGGAGAGAGAGGTTCAATTGTTGTGAAGAAGGCTTCAGGGCTCCCAAGAAAGTCCAGCAAGCACCAGGACCGTCTCGTATAGCTGATTCAGCTGTGGGATCAGGGCACCACCAGTGCAGAGCTTGCTCAGGAATGGCAGCAGGCAGGTGTGAGTGCATCTGCACACACAGTGAGGCGAAGACTTTTGGAGGACGGCCTGGTGTCAAGAAGGGCAGCAAAGAAGCCACTTCTCTCCAAGAAAAACATCAGGGACAAACTGACATTCTGGAAAAGGTACAGGGATTGAGCTCCTGAGGATTGGGGTAAAAACATTTTCTCTGATGAATCTTCTTTCTGATTGTTTGGGGCATCTGGAAGAAAGATTGTCCTAAGAAGAAAAGGTGAGTGCTACCATCAGTCCTGTGTCATGCCAGCAGTACAGCATTCTGAGACCATTCATGTGTGGGGTTGCTTCTCAGCCATGGGAGTGGGCTCACTCACAATTCTGCCTAAGAACACAGCCATGAATTAAGAATGGTACCAAAACATCCTCCGAGAGCAACTTCTCCCAACCATCCAAGAACAGTTTGGTGATGAACAATGCCTTTTCCAGCATGATGGAGCACCGTGCCATAAATCAAAAGTGATAACTAAGTGGCTTAGGGAACAAAACATTGACATTTTGGGTTCATGGCCAGGAAACTCGCCAGACCTTAATGCCATTGAGAACTCAAGAAGAGGGTGGACAAACAAAAACCCACAAGTTCTGACAAACTCCAAGCATTTATTATGCAAGAATTGACTGCAATCAGTGAGGATTTGGCCCAGAAGTTGATTGACCGCATGCCAGGGAGAATTGCAGAGGTCTTGAAAAAGAAGGGCCAACACTGCAACTATTGACTCTTTGCATAAACTTAATGTAATTTTCAATAAAAACCTTTGATATTTATGAAATGCTTGTAGTTATACTTCAGTATACCATAGAAATATCTGACAAAAAGATATAGAAACACTAAGGCAGCAGACTCAATAATCAATATTTGTGTCATTCTCAAAATTTTGGCCACAGCTGTATATATTGCTATTCATCACAGTTTGTCTCTGTCGATCCTGTCGTGTTCCTGATTAGCCAACAGAGGTCTCTGCTGGCCATCCTATTTCTCCCCCATCTTGTTCCTAATTACTCTCGCTTGTTCCCTCTTAGTGTCTGGTTAATTGTTTATGGCTCGCACCTATCCCTCTTGTAGCCCTTGTTTTCAGGACATACGTGTGCCTGCCATTGCCCAAGGAACATTATATGCATGCATGTACTCGTCGGTCTCTGTCTGTGTCAGTCATGTGTATATTACATTGTGGGGACATTTGGTCCCCACAAATTCAAAACAACAGGTTTTTCTCACATTGAGGGACCATTTTTTCAGTCTCCAAAAGGGGAAACAATCTGTGACTGCAATCAAAACACTAAAAATGTCATGTCAGGTGTCAAGTGTTGTATTTTGTTTAGTTACTTATGGTTAAGGTTTGGGGCAGGGTAGGGGATAAGGTTGTCATTGTTGGGATGAGGGTTTTTCCCATAGAAGTGAATAGATGGTTCCCACAAAGACATGAATACAAACGTGTCTCTGTGTGTGGTTTATTGGTTCTTTATTACTGTGACCCTGGTGTTTTCCTTAGGTGTTGGGTCTAGCCCTTATTTCTATGCCCTACCTGCCTTTGTTTTGACCCTTCACAGTCCTTTGTTTCTGCTTTGTGTGTCTCTTTGTTCTTTATGAAAGTCCCCTTTGGTATCTAAAAGCAGCTTCATGGATCATCACTCCTTCTCTGCTCCCTGTCGTAACAGTATTTATATATATTTTTATGGTGTATTAGTTCTGGTGTTGCTTTTATTTATGATGTACTAAGTTATTGGTATTTTATCTTTTTCTCACTTTTCGTTAATTTATTGTCATTATTAGCATTGACTATGATAGCTGCATCTCGTACTTTTGCAGTGACAATTGTATTTGTGACAATGAGGATATTCTATTATTAAAGCCTGGAATTGCATCTGTACTGTTACTTTCCAATCATTACAGGGTTCATTACAGAGTAAAAAAAAAAAAAAATCACATGAGAAGTGCAAATAAGAGCGTGGAGATGGGTCATCGCACACTAGTTACAATAATGCTCATTTAGATGGCGAGCAGGACCCTGTATGGTGTAGCTATCAGACCCACAATCAGACTTAAAGCCAGCTGGCACTTCTTCAGATGGGTCATCAGAAGATGTTCCTGGAGATATTCCCTGGCTGCATTTAAGGGAGCTTTTGATTTTCAAGTGAAAAAGGTACAATGGCAGGTGGTGCTGATTAACGGTGATGATTAGCTTTTTTTTTTTTTTTTTAAAACAGTCAACGGGCAAATTTAATTATTATTTATAGACTTGTAGTGGGCTGATTAAAGTGGTGGATCATGAACTTTTTGCACTGTGTACAAAGTATTACAGCGCATTATGGCCACGAAAAAGATGTCGCGGGGTGTCGAAAAACGTAAGTAAACTGAACTCTGAAAGCCAAATCATAAATCTCTTACAAACTAACTTGCTTTGTGTTTAGCCAAGCCTACTTCCCCAACAACGGTGATAATCGACGGTTAGTGTGACTACTCTGATATCGATGATTCCTCATAATATCATCATATCGCACAGGGCTAGTGCTAGCTCAACATTGTGATTGCCACTGCAGTGAACTCTAGCTGTGACCAAGTTACCTACAAACAGCCTATATTGTGAATAAAAAGAAAATGTCCACTCATCCTCTTGCGACTTAGACAATGTAATGCAATATGTATGTATTGTAACTTACCATGCTGTATTCAAATATGTTTTGAGTAGATTTAAAAGGATAGGTTGGTTTTTGTCACTGAATAATATAAAAAGGCATGAATATGAATAAAAAGACTAAGAATAATTACGAAAACCACAAAGCAAGTTTGGAAATTAAGTCACGTATTCCTGATTTCTTAATTAAACTGTACATATGCATTTCTATGACATCATTCCACTGCTAGCATACCTTTTCAGTTTTAGTAACAACCATTGCTGTTCACCATTATTGTACTTCTGAATTTTAATTTTTCCAAAATATTTTTTTGTTTTGCTGCAGTCAAATGCATAGCCCTGTTGTGATCCATACTTAAGTGATTAGTTGATCATTGCACATTATCATGGTGCAGGAAGGACAAAGGTGAAGACAGGCATCGGGGAAAAGTAAAGCGGTTTTATTAAAACTTAACAAAACACGAAAAGCAAAAGGCAATGGACCATGAGAGGTACATGCAGTCTGTAGCAGTACATCACAGCATAATACTACAATGACCAGACTAGGGAGCTCAGGACGAGGAAGTACTATATACACAGAAACGAGAGGCACCTGGGATGATCCACGTGAGGGCTGAAACGAGAGGCACCTGGGATCATCCGCGCGAGGGCTGAAACGATAGGGACCTGGGATCATCCACGCGAGGACTGAAACGAGAGGAACCTGGGATCATCCACGTGAGGGCTGAAACGAGAGGCACCTGGGATCATACTCGCGAGGGCTGAAACGAGAGGCACCTGGGATCATACACGCGAGGGCTGAAACGAGAGGCACCTGGGATCATCCACGTGAGGGCTGAAACGAGAGGCACCTGGGATGATCCACACGAGGGCCGAAACAAGAGGCAGGGTTAAAGCGAGGATCAGGTGTGGCTCGTTAGCGCCACACAACAGGGAATGCGGGGGGAAAAGGCATGCAGGGTGCGGCACACAAGACATTCTTGTGCACTTACTCGACATACATTCCTAAGAGTGATATTATTTATTTTGGATTGCATTTCGTTTTGTTCATTCATGTTCTAAGTAAACTACAGTACAGTACAATTTCGTTTGTTGGTTAAAAAAAATAATTAACATTAATCTTCGTTATAACAAACTTGATAAATACATTCTTCAAAAACTTGTACTTTTTTTAGTGTTCAAAAACTTGTTTTAGTGAAATTGAATCAAGTCAAACTTAATCAAATCAAATTTTGAGCCCTATTCTTTACTGAATGACCTAATGAATATTCACATTCATGCAGGGGTGGACTAACTTCTCTGGAGGCCTTTGGCTGACATGGGTAGGGGGCCCCTTAGTGGTCCATATGGAGCCAAAAGAGAAATGGGTGCCAGTGGTAAAACTTACTGATCAGCATGAGGGTGGGAGTGCTGTCAGTAAAATTCGCTAATTGGGGGGTATCACATTGGCTAAAAAAACAAATTACAGACATGTTGCTATAATTTAAATGATCATATTATCTTATATCCATAAATTTGACTACCCAGTATTGCAAGTTACAGTGGAGTGCCGCGTGAAGGGAAAAGCGCCAATTTTCAATGTATTGCAGCCACTCAGTATCACCATACAACACCAAGCATGTTTCCTTTAAAAATTAAATGATTTGCACATCCCTATGTGTCACATTGTTCACGTGCGACATCAACTTCCAGAAAGTTGGTCAATTAAACATTTTATATTTGTGACATTTTGTGAGTGACAGAGTGTCCTCTTTTACATCTCACTGAATATGGTAGCTTTATTCATGGGGCCCCTAGTTTTCAGGGCCCAAGTGGCTGCCTACACTTGCCTTAAATGTCTGTTCCTGCTTCAAGAAATGTATATTTTCTGACTTACTCTAAATAAAGCTGACTGTTCTGCAAAGTGTTTCTTTTTATGCTCAAACTCGAATTTGAAATGGGACAAACAAATTTCCATTAAAGGCCAAACTTATATGAAAATCTAAGGGCATTTTTCATGTCATTGTCCTTGCCTTTGTATGTGTGTGTGTGTGTGTACAGAGTATCCTTCCATTTCAAATTTTAATCTGATTGACTAGTAAATGACAGAAAAATTCTTGGACAAAATGCTCCAAGAACATATTGGGATATTGTAATCCTTTTTGTGCTCTGGCTTGACCTTAAAAAGTCATCTCATATTGGCAGCTGGGGAAATTAAAACTCAATAGGCTCCTGTCCATTGATTGCTTCTCCTAACAAAAGAAATCCCATAATATTTAATTATCATATACATCTTATTGAACTGCTGAAAAGATTATATCTGTCCGTGGAATAGTTGGAGCACCTGATTAAAAATGTTTTTTTATTCCTTCTACTGTCTTGTCTACAAGGGGTCTGAATCGAGAACCTGATTAGCTTCTCTTCATTTTTTGTCCATGTACTTTACAGACCATGTATAATTTGAAATCCTTCTCATGTCTGTCATTTTTTGTTAATGAAACCATCACGCTTTGCTCTATGTATCTAAGACAAACTTATCCTTTGACATCCATTTTTCCTCCAGTTTCAGAAGCATACACCTTTCCTGGCATTGCCGTACACGTTCACAAAAGGTCAAATTGTTGCTTGGTAACAGCACACCATGTTGATGAAATCTTGATTCATTAAATCATGCAGAGTGTGAGCGGTCCCTGCTTACACCCATTTCCTTATCTGTGGAACTGCTGATCAAGGTTATCAGTTAACACCAGACATGGGCCTAAGTCAGATATACATAACTCAGTAAGTCACAAGTGCTTACTGCCAGCTTCGAGTCAAGTCTTATGCTGTGCTTCGTAAAATTACACAATCAAATCAGAGGGGTTGCACAGTGGCACAGTGGTTACCACTGGTGCTTCATGCCTCTGGGACCAGTGTTTGAGTCTCTGCCCCATCTCCATGTATGTGGAGTTTGTATGTACTCCCTGGGGCATTGTAGGGTTTCCTCTGGGTATACTGTGGTTCCTCCCCCCAGTTCAAAAAACATGCTGAGGTTAATTGGAGCTACTAATTGCTCACAGGAGCTCATGTGTGAGTAAATGGTGTGTGAGTGTGACCTGCGGTGGGTTGGCACCCCATCCTGGGTTGTTCCCTGCCTTGTGCCCATAGGCTCCTGCATATGCTCCGGAACCCCCAAGACCCTGACCAGGATAAGTGGTTGCAGAAGATGGATGGATGGAATTCGAGTGAGAGATTTATTCAGGCAAGTCAGTATAAATCCTTAAGCATTAATATTTGCATGTCCCTAAGTAAAGACTTCTTGTATGGTATGCTATTCAAATAAATAGAAATTAAACATTATGATGTCTTTTTTTACTGTTGTAAAATAGGTGTACTTGCACTTACTTCTTGTACCTTCTTTTGTTTATGGGTGCATGCAGCACTGCATTTTCGAGGTTCCATTAAGGGCAGTCAGACAACAGGGGAAAAACCAGGGCGGAAACTAATATCTGCAGAATGTGCAACTTTACAAGTCATTTATAAAACGTCTAAGTCAAGTCTCAAGTCAAAAGTATCTGAGTCTAAGTCAAATGGAGTCTTTTTCATAAAATAGAAAGCTAGAGTCAATCATAAAAACTGAGACTCAAGTCCGACTCAAGTCAAGTCATGTCACTCACCCCTGATTAGCGCCAGACGCAAAAGGAGGATTACAGGTTAATTAATGAATCCAAACACCATCTTCACTATATATATATATATATATATATATATATATATATACAGTATATATATAATCTGTGTAGATTGCAAAAGGATTCTATGCATTATAATATAGTAAAATCTATACAGTAAAATCCCATTTTAGACAGCAACAAAAAAAACAGAAAGTTTCTCTTTATTTAACTTGTTTCCCAGTGCATCCCATCTGTTTAGAACAAGTTTACATTGACTCTGTAACCCTTTTGTCCCCAGATACTGTTTTCTTCCTTTTGCTACCAATTTTTTCAGCCCTTGATCTACAGTGATTTATATCATGAGGTTTCCTTGTTTCATGTGGATGATGAATCATTTCAATGTGGCCTTTGTTTTCCCTCAGAAAGAAAATAAAAAGTTGATATTAAAGGTTGCTTCTCTAAAAAGGACGAATTATCGATTGTTATTCTTTTCCCTCTTAATTGTAATTCTGTTTGGTCCCTTTGTACATTTACAAAAGAGATTGATTATGTGAGAGCTTAGTGTATAACTATGACATTGGATGTTTGGCCCTGTACTGAGCATTTTTCTCTAGTGACAATACTGTCCCAAAAGCCTTTTGGATATCAAGGCCTTTTCGATGTTGCTGCATTCCATACTGTAGATTGTTTAAAGAAGAAAAAAGGATAGAGACATTCCGAAGGTTGTGGGGCTCAAACTACACTATAGGAATAGCTGAAGGTGAGGAAGGTCACGCTGTAAAACACTTGCAGGCCAGCGGACATCTGATAAATATGGATGATCGCTTCTAAGACCTTTCCTGCACTTTTAAAAAATAAATGTGCTTTCCTGCTCTGGAGGTAAGAAAACGTCTCCAACAGCAGTGAAACACTTGCAGTCTGTAACGTGTAGAACGTTTGAATATTTGAATGTTGGGGGTGATCAATATGGGACTGTGATTAATGATGCAGGGTTTTCAGTTTGCTGTTTTTTTAGGTTTTATTCTGCATTTACTCACTAATCAGTAAGCACAACGTGTGTTTTACCCCAGGGCACATTATGTAGTCTTCTCGCAGTAGTTTCACATATCTGCATGTCATTCTTATAATGCAGTTTGCATTTCTTAGTCTCTGTGGCCTGATGGATCACATCTTTGGGAAAAATCTGTGGAGTTTCTAAAATCTATGCCCCTGAATAACAAGCATGGTCAACTTCTGGGTCAGGATAAATTTCACATTCAGAATGAGTTGCATGTCAATTTCATAACTAATAAACATATTCTGTTTCTGAGCATTTACATCTTCAGTGTTTTAGGTATCCAATTCATGAATTCTCCCCCTAAAAAAATGGAATTTTGAAGCCCAGTTTCAGTTTTTTTTTTTTTTATTTCCAAGGCAAACAATCAGGAAAGTTGAATGTTTTCTAATGATATATACATCTGAGAGCAAGCTGTTATGAAGACACAATAATCTGATTGTATTCTTTGTTTGCCTTGTTCACAGTAGTTATTACAAAAGGTTTTGACTCATTTAACACCCTTCTGAGAGCTGGGTCAGTACAGCATGACAGGTGGGGTTATGTGTAGTTAACTCTGCCATTGGCACTCTGAACTAGCAATATTAGACATAACTGGGTTAAATTGGTTTGGTGTTGTCTTACTTGTGTTTAAAGTGTTATACTACATCTGCGAAAAACAGCATAAGCTAAGTGCTACACTTAAAGTTTATTTTGAAGTGTTCTGACACAGTCAATATAAAGAGTACAAAGACATTTTTCAGAGTATTTCACAAAAGCATTTCTGCAATTTTTTCCTGCTACAAACAAGATAATGCATTCTTTTTGAAACCAGGAAAACGTTCATTCTCATTGTGCCCATTTGATCATTCAGCTGTGGTACACAGCAATACACACTGCCCAAGTTAAAAAAGTAAATTAAAATAAAAAGAATGTGCAGAAAGACCTTTTAAACTGAAGGAAATCTCAAGGTTGGCACATCTTTTTCCCTTAGCGATGGTTTGGTCAGATTGTTTTTGTAGACATGACAGTCCAGATCTAGGTAATTGGAAGATTGATTCATGTTCTTTTTTTCAAAGCGAAACTGCACACAGTTTGTGTTGTTATTGCTGAGCCTGCTCTCAATTCCCTATATACATTGTGACACATATATTCACACTTCTGGAATCATAGCAGTGAAATCTCATGAAAGACTATGGAGCTAATAGATAGACTGACAATGTGATGGCAGAAAGGTGGCAACTGATTCTGTTATTGTGGGAAAATATACTGTGTATCACTGAAGAGAAACAGTCAAGGACTTGGTCAGGCATCAGGATCCAGGCACATTCTCTGATGGGGAGAAAATAATGACATGGAAAAATGCAACGTAAACAAGAGTCAGGTGAGAAAAGAAAAACAGGACATGGAAGGTAATTCACTTGCCTCACCCTTCCCAGATCTGTCCACTCATCCATTCTTACACCGATCGAGTAAGTAAGTGTTATAGTTGGATGGGAAAGTCAGGTTACATCCTTGTTACTTCTGCCTGTTTCTCTGTCCCTGTGATGGACATAAACTATGTGTTCAGCACCAAGCACAGTCCTGCAAGCACTTTACCATGTAGAAGCCTAAGTCCTTCCTCTCACTGCATACACTTGGTTTTAATTTCAGTCCCTATGTGAAAAAGCAGGTTTGGTTTTATGTTTTGGTCTGTCCATTTCTATCACTCCCATCCCG
>JAODJW010000035.1:24611870-24638580 GCA_026777045.1 Hyperopisus bebe | reverse complement strand
TTGTTTTGTTTTGTTTTTGCTTCCTTAAGGGCTCTTTGGCTTTTCTTAGTTTCCTCTTTTGTGGATAAAATAATTGATATATGCTGTCCCTGTGTGGTTCACTGCTGGAAACAAACTTGCAGGTCTCTGTGGCTTGTCTCTCAATCTGTTACTACACCTTGGTTAGTATTTGATAAGGCTTCTTTTTTTTTCTTTGCTAAGGTTGTTGCATTGTGCATCCACAGAGCACATGTTTCTGGAGCACCAGTGAGACTGGGGTCTTTTGATCTTCATTATCCCCACTAAAATCTCCTCTGGTGGGATGGCATGTGGTTCAGTCTCCACACCATGCCATGGAGGGTTAGGGAGATCGCTGTCATTTTCCCTCCCACACTTCCTTGATTGTAGGGCTAGCTAGCATCCCTCCTTTACGATGCTGTGATACACGGCACCGCAGAAAGATTGTATGACTCATTGCTTTTTTCTCAAATAGTCTACAAGCTTTTGTTTGTCCACCTGTTCATTGCTGTTGCTGTTGTGTGTTTTCATGCCGGCACATATATTATTTACACACGGGATTAACGGGCCTGTTCTGTCTCTAAGACATTACCGGTGAGATATTATTTTAGCGAGATCCTGCCTTGTTCTGATCATTATCGTGACACTAATCACATTGCTGTCACATTCTTACCTTTGTATCATTAAGCTATTATGCAGCATTTGGCTGTGCCACAGCTGGGCTGCCTGCCATTATGTTGCAATGAATGCTGTAATGTAATATGCAAGTGAATAAAACTGAAAGGATACAACTGAGCATGTTTAAACTCAATTTATCACCCCCATGATCAATTGCATGTGACACTTTTAAATACAAACAGGGAGATAGTGCCCTTAGAGAAGTAATGAATGCAGACTAATTTTGGAACAGAGAATGATGTTATGGGTGGGATGGCGAGTGATGCAGTTCTTACAACACGGAATGCATCTCTGCTGGTATCTCACTCTGCAGCAAGGGAGCCACAGACACAGCGAGGCACGCAGTGCAGTGTGCAGTCACTTATTCATCTGAACAGCAACTCGGCCAGAAACAGGCTAGGAGCCAGCAACAGTATTAGCCTGCCCGCCATCTTACCCACATTGCAGGAACAGACCACCATGAAATCACAAGGATGTGCAGTTTTAATCCGGTTTGGTTTGTCATTTCTTTCAGATTTTCAATGCCTCAGAAAGACCGATAAATCTTTAGGTATATACAATGCCAGTCAAAAGTTTGGATACGCCAAGCCACCTACAAAGGAGCGTGTTAGAGCGTTGCATCACATGAATTGGCCGCCTGACCTAAACACAGTAGACCTGACTTTGGAGAAGTTTGAAGGAGAAGTAGCCAATGAGGGCTCAATGTATGTTGGAGCTCCCAAGAGGCCACCTCATCAAACTGGCATAGAGGACGCAGTATGGTGTGTGTGTGTGTGTGTGTGTGTGTGTATATAAATATATATATATATAATACTCTTTTGGTTAGTGCATAATTCCATATGTTATTTTATCATTTTGATGTTGTTATAATTATTCTAAAATGTAGAGCATTGTACAAATTAACCTTTCAATGGGTAGTTGTGTCTAAACTTTTGACTGGTACTGTACAGTATATAATTTTTCAGCAGAAACGGATGTTTTAAATTTTACTGCCAGTCATTGAGGAGACTGTCAATGTAACCAAAACAGCATGACATGAGGACATGGAAATGAGAGTTTCTGTTTCCAGATTAGAGGTGTATGGGGAAGGGTCTGGCTAACTGAGCACACCCTTAAAGGTGAGTCCACTGAAGACACGAAAGTAATACATTAATGCAGAGTACATGGGAATGGGGGTATTCGTAAGACTGGTGTGGATGTTCCCCAGATTACTGGGTGAAAACAAATTCAAACATGCTAATTGTTCTATTGAGGAAATGAAGCGGGGGAGGTGGGATTAATCAACACGTAAATCCACAGGGCAGCTGATACCCCTCCTGTGCTGCCAGCAGGGTCACAGCACTGTCAGCTTTCCTGGATGGGCTATATAAAAAGCTGAAAATCCTGGATGCTTTTAACTGCATTTAAAGCACAAATTCTATAGAAATTTTCATCCAAAGGCACAAAATGTTCAAATGTTCTGAGAAATATAACATCTCATTCAAACAATGTTTAATGATCTTAAAAAATAGTATGAACTACTAACATAGAAATGGGAAAATGGCTTGCTGAAGGTAAATTATTTTGTTGCTGTGGAAACTATAAATCTTAAATTCAGAGGAGCCCATGTTTCCATATTTTAGGTCCTCATTAGCAAAAATATCTTATGAACTATGCTGTAATGCTGTTCAGACAAGAAGAAGCTTGTCCTGCAGTAATTATACAATGATGGTGTCATAATAAAAATAAAGGATGGTTTTTAAAGTGACAGAAGCGTAATTAGTACTGGATGTTGCAGCCTCAATAATGCAGTACTTGGGTGTTGCCTGCAGTATCCTGTTCAGTGGACATGGGGATGATCTGGCAGATAACCTGGCTTTATGAGTGGGCAGTGCTGTTCGGTGTCCTTTGGGTCTCTGTCTTATTGGATCCTATTACAATGAAGCCAGTTTCTACGTACTTTACTCCGTGACAAAAACAGCGTGTTGAGATGAATGAATGGAAAATCACTGCTGTTTTTATAAGGCCTCCATTTATGGCTGTCTGTTGCCCCTGGTCACTGTTCACAGCAAACACTGGGACGCCTACTCTTCAGCGTAACTACAGTTCAGCCATTGAGCCCTTTTTATGTGACTCACAGGATTCCAAGTCAGGTAAGTAGGTTTTATAAGAGACAGAGATCTAAAAATCAAATGTCAGATTCTTATTCAAATGTTTTCCAGTGCTGAAGTTAAATGGAACGCACCCTGCCGCTGTACCATCTGAATGCAGGCTTCAGGGAAAAGATTACTTGGCTGTCTTGTTTCCATTGCATGCTGCTTAGAACCAAATATGCAGCATCTGTGCTGTGAGCTGAGGTGAATAATACTCATGCTATATTCCACTGGGTATAACAGTGTATGAAAACACACATCAAAACATCTGTTAGCCTCTGCTACAATCCTCATGGATCCTAGGTTCATTTAGGAATGCATGCACTCTCTGGACTTCCTTAGGACTGGCTATGTATGACAGAATAGAAAATAATTTGCAACCGAATCATTAACTGAAGTATGATCTGCAAAGCTGATACCCAGCAGTTTTGTGGTGGCTAGTGAGAAACTTAATGGCCTTGACATAAAAATGTAAACTGATTTGGACATGTTGGGTGAGACTTCCCATACATTTGTCAGTTTCTTTTAGAGAGATACATTGCATGAGTAATCTAATAATATATAATGAGATCAGCATTAATTAGTCAGTCTACTCTCTCTCAGAGAGAAACTTTAGGAAACTTAAGGGTGACAGAGGAAGTGTATATATATATATATATAGGATATATATTTTATATGGATCTTTTTTTTTATGAGGAATAGATTTTTTTTTCATTGAATGAATTATCCTTGAGCATCTGAAAGTGCACATGAAACCCTGGCTGGTGCTTCGGAAGACAAGAGAGCTGCTGATGTGGATGAGTCCTTCACTGGCACTGGAACAAAAGCACTGTTACTACGGCCTGCGCTTGACCTTTGGCCTTCCGGTAAGGTCTGCAGACTGGGCTCTTTCACTGCTTTGGCTGCAGTGAGTGGGATTCACCTATTTTAAAGTACTATTTTTCAGAAGCGTGTAGCGATGGTGAATGTCTTGCTCTGTAAGTTGTTGGATGTGATATGATGTAAAGAAAATTTACTAATAATAAAATTATAAAATGATAAAGTCAATTTGAATGTAGTAATTTTTCTCAAAATTATTTTATTTATAAATATTTTATAAATATTTTACCTCCTTAGTATGAATTATATAAAATATTTATAAATTAATTATATTAATTATATAAAGTATTTATAAATTGAGGTGCGGATGAGCGAAAGGATTGGGAGACACACAATCTGATGGTAAATAGTGGTGTTTGCATTGAAAATAGTGGCAATATGCAATAATACCTCTAGGGGTTGTTCTACTGTACAAAGCAAGATTTCTTAGTTGGCTAGGGTAACTTAAGCTAGAAGTCATGGTTGTCCAATAAGAGTTTAAGTAAGGAGCATTCTTATTGGACAATCATCACTTCTAGCTTAAGTTAGGGCACCTAACTCAGAAATCCTACTTCAAGGAACACCTCCCAGTAACAGAGTGACTCAGACCAAAATAACAAACCAAAAAACCCAAGCTAATTTAGTTAATATCCCAGGTCTCTCTTACCTTTTCCCAAATTAAAGTGGAACAAAAAGACAATGAACTTTCCTTCCTACCCTCAAGCTGAATTATGAAGTCAGGCTTTGTAGATAAGTTCCAGCTTGTCTAAACCAAAGAAATGCAGTCCAAGATAAACGGTATCACAACGCCTTCAGAAATCCATGTCGAGCCAATTTTTCTTACCGAAACCACGATTACTTTCCAAACACATGCATGTCAAGACGTGCAATGAGCAATGATCAGCCAGTCATGTAGGCATGGATCCTAACAGGACAGCGGGACAGAGAGTTATCATGATAAAATACGAAGAATTCTAACAGCAATGGGGAAGAGAAACACACATATGCTTTCTGGGGTTGGCTTTCTGTGATCTTGCAGCTATGCAAGATGGATGGAACTGCTTCTGTGAGGGCACTGATTTATTTAATTCAATTTTTTGAATCAAGTGAGCAGTATTCTCATCTGCAGGTATATCTTGGTGAAATTGTTTTACTGATTGCGTATCTCTGAGGTAGAAACTTCTACCAGCGTTTGAGAAATATAGGTTTAATATCCAATGCAGGATGGATTTCTGCTGCAGCAAAGGATACAGTTTTGTAGCAATTAAGTGGGCAGAGAGGCGTGTTTTTTACTGCAGAGTGGATGTTGTTGTTGTGGTGTATTGTGGTGCGGATCTACAATTTACTGAAATCACTCCTTAGAGGCAGCCCAGGCAGGAAGGCGGTCTGTGACTCTGTGGAGGTCAAAGCGCTGGGGGAGACTGCCTCCAGGGAGGGTCACGACAGACTGACCTGCTTTTGTCTGCTTACCATTTAAGTAGAGAGGTAGCTAAACTAATTATTTCTTGTGCTCATTTGTTGGTGTTTGGTAGCTACATGTGAAAAATGGAAGAGACATTTTGCGCTTCTGCTCTATAAGTTTCTTCTGCTGTGTAAATGGGCTTCAGTGATAAGTTTAAGACATGAACAAGGCTAGTGCTACTGAGGAGGATAATAGTAAAGCAGAGGCAGAACATGCTTATGGGAAGGCTGTATCGAACATTAGTGTCAGGGTGTGACAGGCCTCCCAGGAGAGACAGCTTTGTGATGAGCTGAGTGCTCTTACCTGCCTCTAAACGCGGTGCTGCTACCTGCTTTCCTAGTACAGCTACTTTACTAGCTTTTCTGCCTAACAATAATGTAATGTTCCTTTCTGCAGGAATGACTAGCATTTCTATTTGAAGCTTCACATTCAGCACGGAATTATATTGATTTCATGTAACACCTTTTTGACATCTGAAGCATTTAACTTGCCGATTTGGTGGGAAATGCCATTGACAGGTTTCTTTTATTTTACCACACATAATTGGCTGCTAAACCCTTTCACAAAAAATAGCTTTACATTTCACATAACTTAAATAATCAACACTCATTTTAGTTAATTGATTTACTCAGAGAACACACTGAAAAATGTTTTTTCGTTTATGATGACACAGTAACAACAACAACAACAACAACAACAACAACAACAATAATAATAATAATAATAATAATAATAATAAAGAAAACTATTGTGTTATTGTATTAAGAACCACCCAGGTAATGGGAGATCCAAATTAAATTTATAGGTTGGACCATTTTATATAATTTATTTTGCCATGACCTGGTGCATAAGAATGCTGCAAACTTGACCTTTAAAAGTACTACAGCCATGGAAAAAAATAAGATACAACTCTATTTTGAAACAAATCTGCATATTTAAATCCTGTTCTTTCATGGTTTTGCTGGCAGAAGGCTACGCTGAGCAGCAGGTTCCTTCCAGGTTCAAAATTTCTAGGACAGCAGTACACAAGAATATGGTGAAGCAGGTGACACTGGGATTGACCAGAAACCAACCAGGTAGAGGGCAGAAGTGCCTGTCTGATGCCAGAGATGACCGTTAACGTATCCAAAAGTTTCTCATGCATTGGAGGATGACAAACATTAAGTGCAAGTGTGAAGTGCACTGCTAGGACAGTATTTATCAGGCTCCTAGAAGCAGGACTGAGGTCCCATAAAGCAAGGCAGAAGCCCTTCATTAATGAGAAACAGAGAAGAACTAAGCTGCACACACACACACACACACACACAAACACACACACACATATTCACACACAAACACACACACGCACACACGCGCATATATATAAATTCACAGATTCACAGAGAGCTTCAAGTGAAAGATCATGACAGAGGAAAGAAGAAAGAAGCTGATATTATCTGAGGAACTTGCCGCTCTTTGGTGTTTCCATGGCTGAATTACTTTCTATAATGTATACTCCATTTTGCCTGCGGTCTGGGACCTCTGCATGGTAGCTATTGCTCACTCCATCAGTTTAGGTCAACAATAGCCAATAAAAATGTAAGTAAATAAATGGGACTTCTCAAGCTATTATTTGAATTTCAGTCTTTAGTCACATTGACGTGACTCGACATGGTAGAAGGCAAGCCGAAACTTTTTTCCATAAAATGTTTCTATGGGGTGCATTCAGGGTCCATGGATATTGATATTGAGGATGACATTTTGATATTCGAGGATATATTTGAAAACCTCTATGAAACATTGATATGATAAAGAAAAAACATGGCTCAGTCTTTGCTGGTTAGCCAAGGCTTTTTCCAGTTTGTGCTTCATGGAAGTCTGTGTTCAAACGGGGGGGGGGATAGACAAATAAACACAATAAGTATGAATATGGCTAGTTCAGTATTCTGGGTATGAGGCTCAGAATGTGTGATGGTCTTTGCTCCCTCAGTCGTGAAAGATGTATGAGGTAAGTGGTTCCAGGATTTATGTTAAAATGATCCATTAAGGAGCTGAATTTATTTTCTTTAGGCAGTTGTGATACAAGGCCAGCAACATTGCTGTGACACATTCTGTGGCTATAATTTTAAGATTCTTATTATGTCTCATATACTCAAAACGTTCCTTTGACAAATATAGGTTTAGAAACAAGACCCGAGGTAATATATTTGAACCTCAATGCAATCTTCAGTCATGTGTTACAGGGGATTTTCTGGCAACGCTCTGCAATTACCATAGCATTCACAGCAGATCTTGTGACCTTGTTCTACTATAAAACATTTAAAAATAAAAAGCAGCCTTTAAAATCTCTGTAAAGGTACTACTGTAAGTACAGTGTAATCCAAAGTCATCCATTTCTATTCCTTTTCAAGCTTTAATATTACAATGAGGAATATACTTGCCTCTTGTTTTATCACAACTTCCTATATGAAGTATAACATTGATTAAAATGTTCACCACTGCTAAAGCAGGTTTGTAGTGTGATACATGTGCATTTATTAACTATAAATAAAATGTCACAAATGATGAAATTCATAGTTGTTAAATATACTTTAAGCCATTTGTTAATATGTAGTATAGCTTGTGACTTTTTAATTGCTTTTCTGATTGTAATTTGCAAAGAATATTTAGATCAGCTCTAGTACCTGATTTTAATTGTTCAATATCAAGTCAAGATGTTTGAAATATGACTTGGTTTTGTTACTTTATGGCAGCTTAGAGTGCTGTAATAACCCAGAAATCTGACCTTACTCTCAAGTCTGTCTTCTGCTAATGATGGATCTTTTTACAAACTTCCCCAGTGGTTCTGTTGTTGCTCTCTTGTTAACCCTGATGAGTACTTGTTTATTGCCATAGACAGTCAGCATTACTGCTGTCTCCTGCAATGTACCTTTATGTTATATATTTGATCTGCTGTGCTGTGCAGCTAAATATCTTACCAACAGTCAAAAGTAACTTGAATGATGTTACATGATAAAGGGCAGGAACCTGTCCCTGTGTCTACAGTGTTGCTGCTTCATATCTCATCATAATCATATTGGGGGGCCCTTGAGTCAGACCCTTAGTCTTTAATGAAAGACATTAAAAAATGAATGAGAATTACAGTGTGGGTAAATGTGCATGTTTGGGCCAAATGAGATTTACTGGTAACCTCAGCACCACCAGAAGAAATGTTTGTTGGACGTAGAACAAGTTGAGTAGATGGATACAAACAAACACAGAGATCGGATGATTGATTAGCACTGCAGCTGCGCAGCTCCAAGGTTCTGGGTTTCGTTCCCCCCCTAAACTCGTGTGTTTTGAGATTTTCTTCTTGTCCGTGTCGGTTTTTTCCAGGGACCCCGGTTTCCTTTGGTCACCCAAAAATGTAATTTTCCCACAAGGCCATTAGTGAGCATAATAATGTCAATATCATCATATATAATAGCTTATAATAAAAAATGCATCATGCTTTGACAATGTGGATATTTGTTACAGACAACAGAAACCTTTTATTGCACTAATAAGTGTTTTTCCCATCGATACAAACAGATGTGCTGAAGACACAAAATCAATAAATTGCAAAAAGACTGAAATCTAGCTACCGGATTTAACATGACATTAACCTTGAGGCATTTCAAACTAACTGGAGGCTGAGCTGAACACACTGATAATGGAGCTAAATTAACAAAGCATATAATGGCCCAGCTAGCTAAATACGTTTAAACGTGACAAAAGTTATGAATTGTCTGTCAAGCAGTAATGGGGAACCGTGTATGGTCAGCTGCTGCATATGTACCTTTTGGCGAAGACAAGGTTTGTTAGATTAACGGCCAGCTGTACAGGCATCTTGCTCATTATAATTACAAAGCAAGCCTGATACACTCGGGCGGGCGGGCAGAAATGCGTGTGGTGCTCAGAATGTCTCAGCTTCCATCAAAGAAAAGCTGCTGCTGCAGCAGACATGTGCTTTATTTCGCTTTACTAATTACGGGAAACTGAAAAATTTACATGGAAGAAAGTACCTAAATTTCAAAATTCTGCATCCCTTTGCCCCAGTCAAGATGCCAGCATGCCTCTGCCTCTGTAATTAAGAGGAATCTGCCCTCCCCACCCTGACAGATTAACTAATATCTAAATGCATGAGGTACATTGTAGTTTTAATAAGGGTTAGGGCATATACAAAGTAATGACCTTAATGTATAGGCATTCTGATATAGAAGGATTATAGTAGCACAATAAACAATATTTCGTCTATTACAATGTTATTAAAGATATTAAACATGTAAACTACCAAAATCAAAGTATAAAAATGTGTACAGCACAGGGTAATCTCTTTGTAGAGTATACATGCAATTTAGTACAAACATCACAAATACAAATTGCATGAAAAAGACCAGTCCCTAAAGATACCTAACTCTAATGTTTATGTTAAACATTTTAGAATGCATTCAAAGAAATGTTCAGGCACCTCCAAACACTTTTAATAAGGCCTGATTTGTACAACCCTGTGATGCAGTCCAAGATAAGCAGCTGGAAGGTGTGAATGTGAGTAAATGATACAGAAACACAAATTCAACACACTTCACAGATTTTATTGCTCTTCAAGTTAGTGGCTTGGTTTCATACTGGAATTCCATTTTATTCCTAGAACTACTGAGCGGAGTTCAATACACTTAATAGCAGCATAAAACAAATTATACAGATTTAATTACTCATGATTATTTTAATTAAATATGGATTTATTTTAAATGTACAGTGGTACCTGAATACTCGAACTTATTAGAACTCGAATTTCTTAAAAGTCGAACCAACCTTTTCGAGAAAAAAAAAAAAAAAACCTAGAAGTCGAACTGTGAACGCCTACCTAAGACTTGTACACGCGGGGAAATGAGTCACCTGGCGTGTCTCTCAGCGGACAGCGGAAAGAAAGGGTAACGCTTCAGTCTCAGCCTCGCATTTGCTGTGATAGTATCGTGCATATTTACACAAGCTGAATACATATATTTAGACAGTAAAAATACATTTAGATAATGATAGACAGTAACAGTAATTATATAATAAAATACATTTAAAAATAAAGATTTATTATTATTTTAATATTATTAATAATACACCATTAATACATTTAATTATAATAATATTGAGTGTGGACGGAACAGAGACAAAGGCGCAGACATCAGGATATCGGGGAATACGGGGGTTTAATTACAGGTAAGGCAGGCAAAACGCAGACGGACAATACAATGACCAGACTGGGGAAACAAACTGAAACGTGGACTAAATACAGAGGACTAGTGACAACAACCAGAAACAGCTGATCACACGGGGAATCCACATGGGGTTAATGAGGGGGCGTGGCAAACAGAAGGAGTGGACGACTGGGACCAGACCCTGTTTTTTTTTTATTTTACACATTGTCTGGATACATTTATTTTCTTACTTTACAAATTACTATTCTGATAAATGTGCTTAGATGTGTTTAGTACAGTATATGCTCTTCTTGTTTTATCCTGTTCATTTTGTGTTTAAATGCTAAAAAAAACATATTTACGTGTAATTTTTTTGGGGCTGGGAACCAATTAATTGATTTTCCATTACTTCTTATCGGGAAAATTCGATCAGAACTCAAACTTTTTAGGATTCGAACGGATCCTGAACGGATTAATTTCGAGTTTTGAGGTACCACTGTACACTTAAAAATGTCCATTCTACTTTTGAATTCGAAAGGATCCAAATAGAACCTGCTCTCTACGCCTCTGACTGATTCACCAAGAAACCCTTTAAGCTATAGGTGAGTGAGACGAGGACTGTCTGTTTTTGTATCCGTGTCTGTATATCTGTATCCGTATCTGTATCTGTGTCCCTGTCTGTATCTTTCTCTCTGTCTGTATCTGTGTCTGTATCTGTATCCGTGTTGCTGTCTGTATCTGTGTCACTGTCTGTATCTGTATCCGTGTCTGTATCTGTGTCTCTGTCTGTAGCTGTGTCCGTCTGTATCGGTATCTGTGTCTCTGTCTGCATCTGTATCTGTATCTCTGTCGGTATCTTTGTCTGTATCTGTGTCTCTGTAGCTGTGTCTGTGTGTGTCCCTGTATCTGTCTGTAGCTGTGTCTGTGTTTGTCTGTAGCCGTGTCTCTGTCTGTATCTGTATGTGTTTCTGTCTGTCTGTATCTGTGTCTCTGTTTGTGTCTGTATCTGTGTCTCTGTTTGTGTCTGTAGCTGTGTCTGTACTGTATCTGTGTCTCTGTCTGTAGCTGTGCTTGTATCTGTGTGTGTGTCTGTAGCTGTGTCTGTATCTGTATCTCTGTCTGTATCTGTGTTTGTCTCTATCTGTGTCTCTGTCTGTAGTTGTGTTTGTATCTGTGTCTCTGTCTATATTTTTGTCTGTATCTGTGTCTCTGTGTGCAGCTGTGTCTGTATCTGTGTTTCTGTCTGTATCTGTGTCTGTAGCTGTGTCTGTGTCTGTAGCTGTGTCTGTGTCTGTAGCTGTGTCTATATCTGTAGCTGTGTCTGTATCTGTATCTGAAAAGGGTTTGGCTTAATATCAGATTGATGAGGTATAACCTAGAAGTATTTTGTGGATATTCCTGTATGAAAGCATATTAATCTTATTTGTTTTACATTGACCATACAAGTTTACTGTCTTGCACCAAGAATACATATACAATCGGCGTGTGGCTGTATCATATATCATACCTACATGAATCATATATGAAAGGGGCCAAACTTATGCATGCTTAGTACTACCCATATAAGAACCATAATGTTTTTCCATATGGGGGGGGGGGATTATTATCCATCCATCCATTTTCCAAACTGCTTATCCTTTTTGGGTCATGGGGGGTCCAGAGCCTATCACAGAAGCTATGGGCATGAGGCGGGGAACAACCCAGGACAGGAGGCCAGCCCATCTCATGGCACACTCACACATGCACACCTATGGGCAATTTAGTAACTCAGGATGTCTTTGGACTGTGGGGGAAACCTGAGTACCCAGAGGAAACTCCACGATGACAGGAGGAGAACATGCAAACTCCACACACGTGTAACCCAGGCAGAGACTCAAACCCGGGTCCCAGAGGTGTGAATCACTAGCGCTAACCACTGCACCACCATGCTGCCACTTTGTTGTTGTTATTATTATTATTAATAATAATAAAAATAATAATTTTATTGTTTATTTATTTTTTGCCTTTTTTTACATGGGATTATTAAATTTCCAAAAACACAACATTCAGTATATTTTGGAATGTTGTAAGTGAACAAAATTGCTGGCTTATAGTGGTCTGTGTGTGTTTGTGGGTGAGAGAGAGGGCAGTTGCCTGGCAATTCCCATTTAAGTAGCTTTCTGAAAACACTAAGATTATTTATTTTAATTTAGGTAGCAAAGCTAAATGTACAGTATTAGAGAGAAAACATCACTGAAAACTTTTTTAAATGCACACAACAGAAAACGAGTAGACGCAATACGAACAACATAAAATAAATGTGTATCTAGGCCTGGTTGTATTACCATACTGTAATACTGAATACCGTGGAATAATATCTGGGTGGAATGATGAAAAATTAGACACTGCTCAAGCCTGCATGCATATAAGTAAATGTGCTTCTACACAAAGTGAATGAGCCATCTAAGCCCAACAAGCCATGAGATTATACAATAAAGCACACAATAAAACACACAACAGAACAGAGTTCACACAGGTAATGCAGTGTGTTTGCATGTACTGCAGCTCAAGGCAAGGAGAATGTCGTATGATTAATGGTTATGTGGGAGGAACACTATCAAACACTGTAGCAGGCAGATATGTGTTGTTACTTCCTTGAAAAATAATGAGAAAACAGAAGAACTGCTAAAGACAGACAGGGATATTCATCAATAAGTATTGGATGATGGCCGGCATCGGAAAGAACAGATTATTTCTGTACTGTTATGTTCTGAAGGCCCGGTCTCGCAACATGAGTTGAAAAGTCTTTTTGTCTTTAGCCACATTAAAACTTCTCAAAGTCACCCTGGTATTTCCAGTAACCATCCTGTGTGACCTCATATTTGTTAAATCAACCACTAGCATACCATGGCTGGATAATCAATAACTCCTTAATTGATTAATTGTACTGGTAGAGAAATTTGATGAATACATGGAATGGCTGAGGTGCCCCTAAGGAGACGTTTGGGAAACAGACTGATGTTTTTCTAGATATCCAGCAAGTTATCAGTAACTTTGGAGAACAGAAAAAGATTTTTTTACTTTTTTTCGTGTTACTGTTCAGATATATTCCAATGTTTTTTTTCCCTGAGAAAATAAGCAGTTACATTAAATAGCTTTAAACATTTTCTTTGACAACCTAAGAATTTTGCACAGTACTATAATATGACCCATGTCTCATACGTTGCTAAACCATGAAGTGTGCATGCTTGGGTATGTCACATAGAAATACACTGGTCCAACAATGGAATCCAAAGCGGAAGCCATAGGCTCTGGATGCATATATGTATTTGCAGGTGCTCCTCCAAACTTAGTTACCCTTTAAAATGAAACAAATTCAATTTGACTCCAATTTATGTAGTTTAGAAATTTTATCAGACTATTTTAGCTGGTTAGATTAGGGTTGAGCTGATTACTTCACCTTCAGTTGACTAACCCCATTTACCTTGGATAGCAATGCTGTCCAGGATTCACTTCTGGCGGATAAAGCGATGTTGCTGTCCACAGTGTAGAATCGGCACACATAGGCACATAAGACATACAACATCATCCATACCCCAGCAGATGATACACACTCTAGCTGCAAGAGAGATCTGGCTAGAAATATTAATCAGACAGTACATGTGGGACCTCTGATTATAAAGTGTCTCCTCAGTACAGGCTACACATAGTGAGTGTGCTAATCACACCTGCCCTGTGAGAGTTCTGGCTACAGAACCCCCCCAGCTGTCCTGTGGGCCCCTTAATCAATACCCAACCAAATGACAAACGCGTCCTTTAAATATAGCAAGAAACTGGTCACTACCCAGATGTCGTGACAGTCATTTGTATTGCAGGGTGTTATTTCATTGAAAAAATACTAAATGTTCTGGCCAAATTCAGGGTGAAGAAGTGTTTTTTTTTTCCCACAGCACTCCATATCACTGTTTGTCAAATAAAGGACAAGTAAAAACAGTCAAAATAATCCAAATACATTTGCATAAATAAAAGATTAAATTTGCATGCATTCTGCATTTCCCTCTAGTTCTTCAATGTTGTCTTTTATAGAAGTGCAAAAATTTATTTTAAATGCTTGTCCTGTGTGACCATACTGCAGTTCCATGTCAGCATTGATTCTATGTGGTACAGACAGATCGTGCACTGAAAGGACTAAGGATTTAAGGGATTACATTATAATAATTATGACAAACATCTCCGTTTGGATAATTCAAAGTGACACAGATATTCACTAATAAAAACTAGACCTGTGATAAATCTGGGAAGCTTCACTCGCAGTCTCCCGTTGTGTGGGTGAGCAGGCAGAACATCCTGCCAAGGCTAAGTTGGGTAACAAATTAATTTGTCCATATTTCCTTTTTTCTCTCAAAGGATCATCCTCCTTCTGTTGCATTATTTTTTCAGTGTTTTGATCACAGAGAAATGGGCAGTCTAAAAATCTGAGTGAAATAATACTGAATCTTATTAGGGATCTTAAAAATGTATTTGGGCTTACATGCTTGTCTTGAACTTAGCACGCAATAGTTCATCCATCCATCCATCCCTTAACTGCTTATCTTTATGCTGGCTGTATGCTTCAGATGAAATCGGATTCAGTGTTGTTTTAGCAATACAACGTTGTATGAGTCATAATCACCACGGTGATCACTGTATTAGTGCACTGCCAATGAGGACCCCTGAGACAAACTTGTTTGTTTATTCTGATCCGACCCACTGTCCACAATTGGCTGAGGGATGTGACGCCACACGGTTGGTCAGCAGGACTAATTATGCAGTTACCAGTATGCTTTGTGTTGCACTGCACATTAAATAATGTCAATTGATATATGTATTTGTGTATTTGTTAATAGTGGCAGTCACATCTGTGTTTTGTTAGCATGTAACCGTGAATGTTGTGTAATAGTTGTTTCCCTGTCTGTGATGCTACTATAATTAGACTGGAAGTAGCTGTTAATAAACATGACAACTTCCATTTTGTAAGATCCATCATCTCCTTTATTAAAAGGACTCACACACTCACCACAATACGTTCATTTGTGGTCTGTATGTGGGTCTGCTACATCGAAAACATTCTGCGCCCTCTACTCTTGTGGCGTGATATTGAACAAACTAGGTGGCAACATTCTTTTAAATATGTGAAGGATTGTTCTTGTCGACATGTTCAGTTTCATTTTGTCAGGACATCATTTGAATGATACACTCGTCATTAGTCTAAAAGCACATCTTTGGGCTACATGAGGAGACCAAGGGATCTGGAGGAAATGTATACAAAACAGCGAAAACATGGAAGCTACACACATACACACACATACACACACACACATACACACGAGAGACAGGACTCAAAACCCCAATCCTCAAGGTGTGAGGCAACAGTGCTCCCCACTGAGCAAAAGATGCTGCCCCATCATGCAATAGTGCTAGACAAAATGGAAACAAGAAGTCATTTTAAAAATATGTTCTTCAGTTTCACCAAACACAGCTTATATCCTCTTATGGAGTGATGCTTGTCAGAACTTGTCAAAAACCACAGTCCATCTCGAGAGAGAGAGTCAGCTGTTCCTGCTTGTCCTAATTTGTCACCTGTTTGTCATTATGATTTCCCAGTAACTCTGGACCCAAGTGAGACCAGTATGTGTCACTTACCCTGTTACTGCAAGAATGGCAATACTTTGGAATCTTTGGAAAAGCTTTGCTTTTAGTTTTTGTGTACTGCTTCACCCCCCCACCACATCATACCACACCACACTGCCCCACCTGCCTGCTCCCCTATTCTGCTAAGTCTGTCCTGAAAAGGGTATTTATTCATTTTTAAAACTGGGTACTTTTCGGAATCCTGTCTGCTCATTTACAGTTTCTCTCAATTCTTCCGACAAATTCTCGACAAACTAAACTGCATGCCCTAAAAACAATTAAATGCATACAGATTCTCATTCGTTTACCAGGAATTACAAATTACATATAGATACAAAATCTCCAAGAGAAGGTCCATGTTTTTAGAACACAGTCATTAATTTCCTTGACATACTAAGAAGAGATAACTGCAACTTTTTGATAAGTATAGTACAGGGCTATTCGAATCACAGCCCTCAAAGGCTGAGCACAGCTGATTTTCCAGCTTTCCTTTACCTTTTAGCCAGGTGAGAAGCCTCTGGCCAATCAGAATCAGTGATTATTAAACTAATTACCTGGGAGAACTGAAAGCAAGGCCTGGATTTGAAGAGCCCTGGTATAGTATATTACCCACATCACAAAAAATGTATGCACCATTTAACAACATAAAACAATTAGCCACATTCTTAAATGTATACGCAATAACGATAAGTAGCTGGAAGACAGGTAATTTCAATTTGATGTTTGAGAAGGTCTTTTCATCTGAGTTATAGTTTTTCACATTTGGATGTGCAATATTACTGATTGTGCACACCAAGTAATGATTTCCCATGCTAATATACCAAAAATAAAATACAATTTCTTAAAAACTATAAACATCAGGGAATGTTAATAAAACTGACAGCACAGGAAGTGCTATTAGCAAAATTGTTCGCATAGCAATCAGCACTTAGTCAATTGTGAAAGCCTTACAGCCCAAATAAAAAATGAAATGAACATGAGGGAGGAAATGACATAAGAATGAGAGGATGCAGAGTAGGTGAAGGAGGAGAGAGGAAGAGAGGGGTAAGGGATTGGTAGTGTAGAGCAAGCAGAAAAAAGAGTGAAAGAGGGACAAAGGATTGTGGGAAAACCGAAGACAAAAAGGTGCCTGTCTGGGTTTGGTCTTGTTAGGGTTTGGTGCACCACATTACCCAGAATGCCCTGCTCCCATCTTCCCGTTTCTGGAGACTCCCAGCTGTTCCAGCATTTGTAATTACTTTGTGACTGAATTCTGGGCACATGTGAATCATTGCCTGCCTCCTTTACACTTTACCTGTCTGCTCAGTCCTAGGTAAGATTGTCAGTTTGGTTTTCTTCCTGACCCCCGGTGTCCCTGCCCCACTGACTTTTTTCACCATCTGTCTATTATACTTGGCATCATATATTTTTATATTGCGATATTCCTCTCCCTTTAAGTGTATATTTACTATATATACTGTATGTGTGTGTGTGTGTGTGTGTGTGTGTGTGTGAGAGAGAGAGAGTTTATTGTACAGCTTTGCATAGTTTGCACTATTTTATTCTATTTTGTTTCTACTTATTTTATTTTTCTTCATGTATGTTCTGTGTTGTCTGTGAATGTATGTATGTTGTGTGTGAATATAAGCACCAATACTGCCAAAACAAATTCCTAGAACGTGCAGTTGTACCTGCCCATCAAAGTGAATTCTGATTCTGATTTGAGTGATGCAGTACGTTTGATCTCTGGGTACTGGTCTTGTTTCTGTCTCTCGAATTTTGATTTGGATTTATTTGCTGTGCCACCGGTCCTTTTTCTTCCAGCTCCTGACTCAGAATTTCTTGCCCCACCTGTACGTTTGCCTATCTGCCTACAGAACCTACCCACATCTGGACCTTGTTGCGACTGAAGTTGAATCCGTCTAATAAAGCGATAACTCCACTCTTGCATGGAGTTTGCTTTGTCTGTGACAGTGCTATGCCATGTCCTACATGATAAAAATGCCTCACCTGTTAGGGAGCCCAGACTGCTGAACGTTGTTCAACTTTATAGCGCCAACAGTAACTTTCTGCACTTCCTCTTCAGTCTTTTTAGAGGATTCTGGAGTTGGGCGGTTGGGCAACAGATTATGAACATATCATAAAAAAGGTGAAGACAGAGGAAATGGGCAGACAAGATTAGCATTAACATCGGTGCTGCAATTTTACCGAAAAATTGCAATGATGGTTGCCCGCAGTTTTACGCATCCTCCTTCCACCAAGTTTATGATGTCCAATTCCACCATTCATCAACCCTGTTCTCTCCTTCTAGGTAGTTGGTGGCATACATTGGGTGTGACCACTGCCCCTCTTCCAAGAGACGTTGGCGCATAACTGGTGCTTCCATGCAGCCCAAAGGGCAGAAATGTGTACCCCCCTGTGGCCACTAAGGACTCTAAATAGTCTTCATCCGAGCATCCAGGGACAGAGGTCCCTGCTAGTACTCCTCTGTGTGCTCCGAGGTGGAAATATCGAACAGAGACACCTCGTTCAGCTCCCTCAAGTCAATATGAAATCAAAAAGTACCATCATGACAATAGGTTTAGTCTAGGGCAGGGGCGGTCAATCTTATCCAGAAAAGCCATTGTGCATGTGGGTTTTCTCAGCAAATCCTTAATTAGATTACTAATTAGAGGACTGATTGACTTAAGAGTCCTCACACCTGGGTTTGAGCAGCTGACTTAAAGGTTATCCTAAAAACCTGCATGCACACTGGCCCTTTGCAGATAAGATTGGGGAGCCTGGGTCTACGGGATCCATCTCTCCTCAATCAGTTCCAGCTACAACATCCTCTGGACCTCTTCCTCGATTGCCTTCTAGCTCCAGGAACTCGGTAGAGCCGCTGCCGGACAATTACCCTGGAGGGTTCCGGATTATCCCCAGATGGGGCTCATTTGTTGCATCAGGGCAGCTGTCTGCTTGGCTACATACTTAGGCCAGTCTTCCATTTTCTGGTGATCTTGGGCAGGAGGAAAAAACAAGAAAAAATGGAATAATTCACAGAAGGGACTGAATAGGACTTGCAGCGTGTATTTGCATGCTGTTGGGCTGCAGTAATAGAGACACAAAGGCTGACTGGCGCCAACTACTGGCCTGAACCCAGCAATCCACACAAGCCCTCGCTGCTTCTTTTTTCAGCCTCCCTGCTACTGATGCCTTCCTGGGGTGGGGCATGCTTCCATGCTTCTGTTCCTATGGCCAGTCACATTACGAAACTGGATTTCATCACATATACTTAGTTCTTTTGTTCGTGTTTTAAAAGAATTTTTAAATTTTATTTTATTTTATTTGACAAAGACTGCTGTATGAGCTTCTGAGTTTCTTGTTAAGGATATACCTGGGTCACCCTCAACTCTGCTGTAGGACTGCTGTATGAGCTTCTGAGTCTCTTGTTAAGAGTGTAGCTGGGTCACCCTCAGCTCTGCTGCAGGACTGCTGTATGAGCTTCTGAGTCTCCTGATAAGGGTGAACTGGAAGTTGTGCATTTGTGTAGATGAGGTTGTCCTTGGTTTATGACAACAAGGTCTTGCACTGGAACCTTTTACAGCAAATGTGAGTCCAATGGGATGAAGTTCTATTTAATATCGGTGGCCAAGATTTTTTTGGGGGAGAGTTGAAAGAGTTTAATTACTTCTGGGACTCGTCTGCAAGCAATGGAAAAGGCATGAAATCTGTTGATGGATACAGCTTCCTGTCTAGTGCGGGCAATATTTCGGTCAGTGGTATTGGGGTGACAGCATGGCACACGAACCAAGCAACAATTTATAGGTTAGTTTACAGTCACATTCTCACTGAAGGTCATCAGCCTAAATAGCTGAAATATCACTAACAGATGGCATTAGGTTCCTACAGCTACTGGGCTCACTCTATGATTATAGCCTAATAATACACAATTTGGGATTTGCAAGTCAATTTGCAGTTAGATACATTTTAATATACAGATATCTATGTCTAGGACTACTATTTCCCTGCTTCTCACTTAGTGTCAGAAAGCGTAAATACTACTGCGCACGCTACCTGCACAAATGCTTACACATCTTGTGAATTTTCACTGAATTAAGCTGTTTTCAGTATATTTAATCCATATTCATGCATATTTAATTTCTTTCCACTTTATCAAAAAATCAAATATTATACCATTTTAATTATTAATGACTGAAGCTCTATTTCATTTGAAATTAAGCTGAGATTTCAAAAATATGAAGGTCTGTCTAGTTAATCAAATGTCATACCCATACAAACCTTAGTGGGGTGGAAAAAAGAATTGTGTCAGACCAAGACATCCTTGAACTTACAAAGAGAACACACACACACACACACACACACACACACACACACACACCACAAACCTATTTGTGTAAAACATAAATACAACTTTAAAAGACCATACGGCGGACCAAACATCAATTTACATGCATGATAATTTTATGGAGACATTAACACGTTATGTACAGGCAACAAGTGTAGTATATTGCATTAAAAATTGAGTTTGTGCATTATTTATGCAATGTTTTATGAATGCATTTAAAATGCATTACATTTAAAATGCATTACAAAGTACAAGTGATGTACGATGCATGACGTTGCATAGCCAAAGCAATATTCATTTTATTGTTCAGAGAATATGTGTATTATTTATTAATGCTACAATCAATGTAATCAAAGTAGCTGTGGTATTATATTCCTCCTGAATCTCATTATATGAATATCATTTTGTTTACTACCCTTACAAGTTACCCCACAAACATAGAGGCCTAATTTATATGCCTCCATAATTGCATTATAAGTGTCACGGCAGGAAGCCACAACTGCTCAGTGCCTCTTTGAAATGCAAAACTCGTATTCTTTAATGTGCCGGGGGTTTGGGGTTTTGGCATTATACAATTACCATCTAAGTAATTTTTGTGACCAAAGTAAATGGAATACATATGAAATAAGAGGTTTACTGATGCTGGAGCTTATCCATCTGAATAGACGATGTTCTGTGATTCACACCTTTAACTCACAGGAGATGTGCCGTGGGCGTATGTTATGGTACGTTCCCTGACCCTTTTTTAAATTCATGAACATAAAGATAATAAAAGTGCGATGTGCAATTTAAGTTGCTGACCCCGTGGAATGAACCTTCAACTGGGATTAGCTAAAGTTTTCTACATGGAACAGCAGTGGCCTGCTGAATTAATGGACTGTAAATTAACTTGAGTTCCAAAATGAGTTAGTTTTTAAAAATTCCATGCTGATCTCCATCTCAGTGTCAGTCCATGGTGAAATATGTGTGCAGTGTTCATTGCTATTCAATTCTCTAGCTGAGTCATTGCAGTCTTATCTTTATAAACAGTGTCTGTGAAATGGAATTACAGAAAACAGAAAAAAAAACCTGAACAAATCATTTGACCTTTATAAAACTACAAAATTAATAAAATACTTATTTTCTAATACCACTATATTCAAACACATAATTATACTCATCAAATTCATATTTATCTGTATTTGGAAGTTATGGCCATCTAGCGAAACTTCGCTTTGCAATCATAAGTAGTAGAAAAAAAGAATTCTCTCATTAAGATCAGCACATTGTCTTAGCTAAGCAAAATTTCAGTGACATAAACACTGTTTTATTCCATGGAGTTGCAAACAGGTTTTATCGATCCTGCTGGTGCTGATATGTGTCTTCATGGATGTCCATCATGCCAGTGTGTCACTGGTAACCCATCATTCCTTCCCTCCCCTCCATGTCTGGGTGCCCAGGCCTGTGATCTCAAATGAGCACAGACCAACCCAACAATCAGCTTCCCATCCATGGCTTTCCTACATGCGGATGGGCAGATTACTGCGATTCGATTCAAACCATACTTCTCAAAACACCTACGCTCATTTCTCCCTTCTATAAAGTTACATGCCCAAGGGAGGCTGGACAGCCAGGTGACCATTGACCCCAAGATGTTTTTTTCCACTTATAACTACAATAAGAGTTTTTGTTTCCTCACCCTAGTTGTTTCCTGGCTTTTATTTTCACTCAGCCTTTTATTGCTGTAAAACACTGACATGCCAGGTAATCCGCAATGTGCTTCTTGTACATCTTTGTGAAACACTTTGGGGAAATGTTTTTTGATTAAAACTATAACGAGGCATTTAAAGAATTAAATTTAATTGGACAATAGTTAGTTGAAAAATGGTTCTTGAAATAGAATTACTGTTTTTTTTCTCCAAGTTTTGTTTTCCAGAAAATTGAAAATTATGGTTTGAGAAAATCTATTCAGTATCAGATCTATATATAGAATAAATGCAGGCAATGAATTCACATAAAACTTAACCGTGCATGAATTGACCTTCAAGCAACTTTAATTTGTTTTTTAAATTGTCTCTTCACGTATTATCTGCAGTATATATGGGCCTGTTAAATGAAAATCTCAAATATTTCAAAATGTTTTTTTGCACTGTTTATTGTCAATATGAACATATTGGCATGCGTTTTTGTTGACTACTGCTCTCCAGTGGATTTGGACAATGGTAAACGAACCAGGGAAAGTAAGAATTCAGTCACATTCTCTCCGTTATTATTCATGCTGTTTCTAAAGTCAATGTGGCAGCCAGCAAAATAAAGTAAACATATAGCTGCATGCGACGGCCCATTGTAGTATGGTGCTTTTCCTGTGTGCCAAAACATGTACGTCTGTGCAGAGAGTGCAGTGTGCTGCTCCTCCTGGTCTTTGGGCATGGCAGAGCAGAACTGCAGGAGAATGAGCCACGCCCAGCTGTGCCCCTCTTAACGCACCTGTCATTTGTCTTAGGAGGTGCTGCAAGGCTGGAGTAAGCATGCATGAGCACACTAGGGAAAATCAGCCTTCAAAAACAGCCGCAAATGAAATATCTGAAAGACTTCAACCTAAGAAGTTTCTTTGTATTATTTTTATTTGCTCCTTTTGAATGTACATTGCTGCTTTTCATACTGCAATCATAAAGAACTGATTTTGAAGCTCTTCTCATTTTCTTTCCCGGTTTCCACATGTTAGTTGAGTAACACCACGGTCTGCAGAAGGTGCTATCAGCCTCCTACCTACCTGCCAGTGCAGCTTTATTTGCATAGAGGAAAAGTGATCATGAGGACTGAAGTGCCTAAGCAGCTCCGAATGAACCGAAATGGCTATTGAATCTCTATAAGGACCAGTTACTTCTGTACTGTAGCTGATCACTGCAGACTTATCAAGTATTGCCTGCCTATGCATATTTTTGAGCTTGTTTTAGTCTTTCAAACCTCAATAGATTTCTCAATAACACCTGCTTTTATATCACTATTGTGATATTTAATATTTTCTGTGATGATTGTTAGACACTTATAGGCTGTACAAACTAGCTGTGAAACCAGATTGATATGCGTTTGGACCTCACCTGTCCTGAAGCTAGTGGGCTGCAGAAACACAAGCCTGCATTGGAGCTTGTTAATTGATTTATTGACTAACATGACAAGTGGCCTGCCCTCTCCAATTGCATGGCTGTTCAATCAAAGGTGCACTCAGTTCAGTTGCATCAATATGCAGACGCCGTCTGTCTCGGTTTGTGAGCACCTTTTACGTGCCGCGTTGCGCTCTTCTAAACCGTCCTGCAGCTATCATTTGTCTTTCTCTTGCTTTAACACCTGAGCGAGTTCTGCATTTGTGCTCCGTCTCCCCACTTCCCTTGTAATGACGTTATGTTAAAAGGGCCGTCGTCCTCGTTCTCAGCCGCACTCAGACATATGTCTGATCCCTCCCACTGAATCTGAACCATTTCTTAGCTGCTTATTCATCATTATCTATGGTTTTACATACAATCTGAGTTTTCACCTGCTCTGATGTGAGTTGCTGCAGCTGTAAATATTTCTCAGAGCCTCATAAACCTTTTTAGGGCCTGAACCAACATGGCATTGACGTGACCTTTTTCGGAGCATATGCACAAATGACTTCTTGTGCCCCCTGACAGAATCTACTGGTGGCTGCATGCATGATTTACAACATACACATCACTCAAAAAATATCAGGGACTCTCCCAGTATTTTACATAATCGGTGTTCTAATTTTCAGGTAGAGTAACAGAGCAAAATTTATAAACTATAATAAAATGGAGCATTCAATCCAGAAGTAACAAAAGGAAAGGACTGAAGCATAATAAATCAAACATATTTTCTTCTAATCAAGGAAACTGTCGTGGAATTCTAATAAAATATATAACATTTACAGCTTGCGTCTAACAGTGCAGTGATATGGTGGGAGTATTATATCATTAAAATGTTATATAATTGGAAGGCTTCTGATTGGTGTGCCATGTGTTTACAGACAGAAATCGGAAAGCCTTTTGCCAATTACTGCTTTGGCCACAGCAGAAACATAAACTATGGGAAGACGACTATAAAAAGTGGGACTTTGTGGGTCTATGCTTCACTATAAGGTTTCACTAATGCAGAGACACCCATGAAGTATAAGATTCATTTGTCTTACAACTATAACAATGTGCTCTGACTGATAGAAGTCCAATGAGAGGTTGTCCATTGGGTGTTTGGTGCTCACACTGATTAAGGCAGCATTCAGGATTATGGGATGTTTGATTTAAGGTTAATGTCATGTATCTTAGTTTAGGCTTTAATGAATCACACAGCAATGTCTAGTTTTGACAAGATTTCAGTAAATGTATATTTTTTTAGAACCAGTGGCCACTGAATTAAAAATACTTGTGCAAACTGAAAATTACTACATTCTAAGTTTGGGAGTCAGGAATGTCAAGGGGGCCTTGGCTGAATGTCAGAACCTCTCCCATTAGGACATTAATATTATGAACTGGAGGTGTAGATGTGTTGGAGGTTTTATAGTTTACACAGTTGTTGCATGACAACGCTGTGTGGTGGGGTATTTTGATGCGGCCTTGCTGTGTTTGATTGATTGCATAGAGAAGGTCTACACACTTCCTGCATAACAAGTTCAGTGCTGATGAACGCCAGATCCATCATAGGACTGACATTGACCCCTGTGGAGGGTGAGGAGAGGGTGGTGGCAAAATTGGAGAACATGGTAATAATTCTGCCCATTGCCTCCATGGGGCTCTGTCTGGCAGCACCTTTAATCACTGGCACATTCATCCATGGTGTGTGAAGCACTAGTGGGGATCTTCTCTGCCTGCGGACTTGAGATGGCTGCCATTGTTCCCATCATCACCTCAGCCATAACATGCAGCATTTAAAAAAACTCCATCATACAGATTAGCGCATGACTATGCACATGACATGTATAGCATTACCTTGTTGTAGCAGGTTTTATACCCCTGTTTCATATCATATATAATAGATAAAGGGTAGAGATTCCATATGCAGGTCCTGGGAGATCCTGAGTTTGAATAAAGCTAAAAAGGTTTTTCAATCTATAGAAGCCCGTTGTATGATTTATTTATTTTTTTGGCTTGTTTTTTTCTGAATACTTCATTCGGAAATGTCCATTATTGAGTTTCCATTATTCAAATTATTTAACTCGGAGGGCACATACTTATATTATCACTGTATTTTTTAGTGTTATGCTAGAAGGTTCATCCATTAACAGCACTTATAACCAGTATAGGGTAGCAGTGAGTTTGGAGACTATCCCAGTAGACCCAGAGCACAGGCCAACAACAAAACACTGACAGCAAAAAATTAGACAGAAAACAACTAAAGATTTAGCCCCAAAATTCTCTTTATACAGTGTGCTTAATGCAGTAATTTATGGGACGTCAGTCTTTTTCTGTCCTCTCACATTTAATAACATGTTAGAAAAAGAATGAGAATAAACAGCCTATTTAATTTGTTACAATTGTCATCATGCTTGAGTATCAAACACTTTCTGTATCAAAAGTCAAAAGTGTGCTTCACGTTCATTTATTGTGTAGCTTTGCAAACTCGCTCGCTTGCCTGAATCCAGCCATCTGACCCTCTAAAATCCTAACAATGCAATTAGTTCAAATGGGGCCAGCTGGGTTGCATTAATTCTGTTACCTGTGGGCGCTGGGGGCTGGTGATCAATTGCCATGGAAACAGAAAAGATTGCATAAACCTAGCTTCACACTGACAAACACTTCTTTGCCTCTCTGCTAAGAACAAGGAGATACTGATGTCTGTTGATCTGGGCAGCTCCACATTTATAAGTTAAAAAAGGGCTAATTTCAGATTGATTTTAATCACAGTTTTGCACTGTTTTCTACCTCAAATCTATTTAATGTAGACACTTAGAATAGTAATTATATGAATGATGCACATTAGTTGTTTTAATGTTCAAAAAGGAAAATTACCTGTAAATCTAATATAAAAAATCTTTGACTTTCTAGCTAGGTGCTATAGGTCAGTGCATTGGAAGTGTATATTTGATCTAGTACATTCTGCCTAACCTGTCTTGAGGTGCAGATCTGAACCTATTTCTTACGCTTTCACTGTGACAGTGATCAAGTGTGGCTGTGCTAGACATTTCCAGTGATTGAGGAGTGCAGCATGACAATTCCTCATGTATCCATGGTGTGTATAGATGACAAGATATTTTCTGCTAAATCTTTCCTGATAATTTCTATTGTGAAAACCTCCCGTGTTATCGCTGGCATGTATACTGAGAGTAATATATATACATATATATATATATATATATATATATATATATATATAAGGATTATTAGGAACACCTGTTCAATTTCTCATTAATGCAATTATCTAATCAACCAATCATATGGCAGTTGCTTCA
>JAODJW010000035.1:24576017-24588226 GCA_026777045.1 Hyperopisus bebe | reverse complement strand
TACTTTGTAGTGTATTTCATTAGGAAAGTAGAGATGCTAAAATGGGTTAAAGGAAAAACAGGGTAAGGGAATAAAGGAAGACTGGTGGATGGAGGTTATCTTTTAATATTTTTTACATATTTTTATTTCACAACACTGAACACTTAACCTGATGAAGATGCCTTTGGGAGTCACCATGGGTAAAACAACAGGCAAATCCTCAACTACCATGTGCAACTCACAGCTATTCTCACCTATGTGCAAAAAAAGGAAACCAAAAGACAAACACTCCACCTAACACTTAACGGACTGGGAGAATGAATTTTTCCACTGATCTCCTCTAGTCTAAAACTGATCTAATCAACATCCATATTTTACAGTCCAGCACCTTCCACCATCCTCTCCGTCCTAAACCCCATCAAAGAGTTTTTCTCAGCATGGTGGGGGAATGTGAACGATCTCCAGCCCTACGTCCAGATACCCCTTAGTGACACCATGGAGGAGGCCTCTGATCAGATTCATGCAGCATCCATACAAGGATGGATTTGACATTCAGCAAGGTTCTTCCACCATTATCTTGCCAATAATAACGAAGCTTTTGTCTCCCCAAATGTGCTTCTTGAGCTTACAATGGTACGTACAGTAGTAGTATGAAAACTGGGATATGTTTTTTTGTGAGTATATTTCTGCTAGTTCTAATGTTCAGTATTGACTGTCTTGAGTATATGGAGAGAAATACAGTAAATAAATATTTCCATCAGGCTGCAGAATTCATCTTGTGGAGTGTTTGGTGAATTTATTTTTTTACTTTCTCTGTATACATTAATTAATAGGAAAATAGAGATGCTAAAAGTGATTTAATTTGAGCAGAGTAGTGTGTAACTCATTCAAACAGAATTAGATCATAGTGTGCAATATGATGACAAAATAGCATTCTTATAAATAATTGTATAGTTTTAACTGAAGTGTTTCTGCTACTTGGGTGGGAGGTTGTGGTAATCCTGTGTAGTGTTTTGACAAAATGGGTCCTATTTTCAAAATTGTGCTGAAGCAATCGAAAAAAGCTGTGATATAAACTGGTCTGTCTGGGTGTTTTCTCCTTTTCTTTTCTTCTTTTTCAGTTTATTCTCATTATGAGGTCTAGTTAATGTCAATGTTTTATTAATTCATGTCTTAGTGTATTTTTGCTGTTTTGCTGCTGCCCAGCAACATTGTTGAGCCCAGCTGCCCTGCCTGCATGCCTCTGGACAGGCCCACGTGATTTTGGCCTATCATTCCCTAAACATTCGAGGGAGAGCCACCGGCGCTCAGTGTCCCCATCCTGCCGCTTCCATGCCAGTCTGCTCTGTCCTTGGGGTTCTGGGTGAACTCGGCTATGATGCCTGAGGCCTTGGTGTCAGCAGAAGTAAATTCTACACAGAGGTTCCTGCAGAATGAAGTGGATGCATAAAATATGTGTGTGTGTGTGTGTGTGTGTGGATGTGTTTGTGTAGTCTAGATGAACAACGTGATGAATACCCATTTTTTTGGAAAACTTAATTTTCTAAAAATCAGTGACTGCGATCAAAAAACTAAACATGCAAAAATGTAATTTGTTTGGTTACTTATGCTTATGGTTAGGGTTGGAAGGGTGTCATAGTTAGCATTAGCATTTTTCCCATAGAAATGTGGGACAGTTCCCACAAAGATATGATTACAGGTCTGTGTCTTTGTGTTTGTGTCTTATCTTTGTGTGTGTGTGTGTGGTGTTTGTGTGTTTGTTTGTGTACAGTATGTGTGTGCTTGTTTGTGTGTGTGTCTGTGTGTGTGTGTGTGTGTGTGTGTGCTTGTTTGTGTGTGTGTCTGTGTGTGTGTGCTTGTTTGTGTGTGTGTCTATGTGTGCTTGTTTGTGTGTGTGTGTTTCCTTACTGCTTTTCCACATGTACTTGCTGGATATGATTTAGGTGGTGAAGTGTACCCTTCAAGAGGAGAGAAACGCTTTTCCCGCTTGCTATTTTTACAAAAACTGGTGATTCAAAATTATTCTTTTGTAATTAACTTATAAATGTTACACTCTGTGGTACATAAGTATTGCTTCTTTCCAATATCATTAAGCAGACAGTCACTTTTTGGAACAACAATAGTAACTATGGCGTTTGTTGTGTCTCTGTAAATAGCTGGGTGGAGATTAGATTAATGCAAAACAGCTGCCCGTGACACATATTTTATTGCTTTAAAATGTGTAAATTGTTCCCTAACTTAAGGAATTTGATTTTTTTCTTGAAAGGAGACCATGTTTCATTTCTTGTTTAGAACCACCTATCTAATGTAGGCCAGAGGAATAACAGAAGAAGCAAAGCACATAAGGCAAGGGACACCCAGGACAGGAGGCCTCTCCCCTGCAGGGCGCATGCAAGCAGTCAAACACCCAGGGAAATTAAGAGACACCAATCCACCTAAACCATACATCAACTGTCAGATACCAAAAGAGATCAGAGTCCCAGAGGACGGCACATTAGACTTCACAGGAACTGCGCTGTAACAGAAATCAAACCCTATGTCCTACGGCCACAGTGCTGCTCATCGAACCATAACACTAACCCAACTCAAGCTCTGCATTTCAAAAACTAGAAATGTTCCTCATTTTATAAAGGTTTAGGGTTACGCACATCAAACAAAGGAGAAAAATGTCTACTATAAGCAGTGCATTATGCTGCGTGTAATACCACCAGTATGATCAACTCATTGACAGAACGGCAGATAATTGAGTTGATGCACACAAATTAAATCATTAGTTATTTATTTCACCCAAAAAGCAGAAGATATCCATGCTACAATGCACACTCTGTTTATCTGCAGTTGAACATTAATGTCATGAAGTGGTACCTTTGTGTACAATCTAGTGATCTGGTGAAAGTGAACGTCTTGTGAACTACATAGGCTGCAACTCCCCGGACTGCCTTTATGTCAGACTTTGTCCTGACTTAATGAGGGAGGTGATTACATTGACCTTTAGTAAGTTTATTACACTATTATAGACTGTATTGTGTATACATGTGTGTCCAACTAGCTCATGTAAAGCATGGCCCCTCTGTCTAGGTACCTGTCTTAGACCCCTTATTTAAGTCTAGGTCAGAAGTGGCCAATCTTATCCGCAAAGGGCTGGTGTGTATGCGGGTTTTCACTGCAATTACACTACTAGATTACTAATTAGATTACAAATTAGAGGACTGATTAGCTGAAGAGTCCTCACACCTGGGTTTGAACAGCTGACCTACAGGTTATCCCAAAAACCTGCACACACACCGGCCCTTTGCAGATAAGATTGGCCACCCCTGGTCTTAACATTGCTGGTGTCTTTATGTATGTCTGTCATGTATCCGTATCCTGAACCACGACGCCTTTTCCTTCTTCTCTCTGCCTGGGGTGAACATTGACTGACTGGGAGTCTCAAGGCCAGGATCCTTGACCCACAGCACAGATGTAATTGTGCCACTGGCTGCCCTGAAAAAATGGATGAGCTGTTCCAATCCTAACTTTAGATGCTTCTATTTCTGAGTCGTATAACATCGGCCTGCCTCGGGGGAATTGGACAGCCCCTGGCCTTGGACCCCCAGGGTTTTTTCCCCCTCTAACTACCATAAAAACTGCTGTTTTCTCTTTTTCATTATTCTGGCATTTTTCCAATCAGACCTTGAATATCATATGCAGTGGTTGTCCCTTATCCATGGTTTCGCTTTCCGCAGTTTCAGTTACCCGCAATGAACCGTGGTCCAAAAAATATCAAATGGAAATTTTCAGAAATAAACAATTGATGTTTTAAATTGTGTGCCATTCTGAGTAACGTGATGAAATCTCACACTGTCCAGCCTGGGACATGAATCATTCTTTTGTCCAGCGTATACACATTGCATATGCTACCCAAGTGTGATGTGAAACATCCCTTTGTCCAGTGTATCCACACTGTATATGTTACCCAGCTGGGATGTGAACATCCCTTTGTCTAGTGTATCCTCACTGTATATGTTGCCCAGCTGGGATGTGAAACATCCATGCCATATACACTATCCACTCAGAATGTGAAACATACCTTTGTCCAGTGTAGCCACGACATAAATGTTAACTGCCAGGGTTGTGAATGATCCCTTTGTCCAGCATATCCACACCGTACATACACGACCCACCTGGGATGTGAATCCTCCATTTGTCAAGTGCATCCATACTGTATACATTACCCAGATGGGATGTGAAACATCCCTTTGTCCAGTGTATCCATGTTATATATGTTAACTGCCAGGGACGTGAATCATCCCTTTGTCCAGCGTATCCACACCGTACATACACCATCCGCCAGGGACATGAATCATCCCTTTATCCAGCGTTTTCACACTGTATACGTTACCCAGCTGGGATGTGAAACATCCCTTTGTCCAGTGTATCCACGTTTTATATGTTAACTGCCCAGGACATGAATCATCCCTTTATCCAGCGTTTCCACACTGTATACATTACCCAGTTGGGAAGTGAATCATCCTTTTGTCCAGCATAACCGTGCTGTATACATTACCAGCCCATTGATCTCAGTTATTGACTGTTGAGGTATCTCGGTGCTCATGTTGAGGTACCCTTTTTAGTAATAGTTTAGTTTATTATTAGTGATTGTTGTTAATCCATTATTGTGTCAAATATAGAAATTAAAGTTTACCATAAGTACTGTATGAATATATTGCAAAAAAAAAAAAAAACAGGCATCCACTGGGGGTCTTGGAACACATCCCCCACGGATACGGAGGCACTGCTGTACCCTGCAGTGTCTGCAGTGCTTTCTGCCACACAGTGAGCCTTTTTGGGTGGCTCATTGCACAAGAATAAATGTAAATTAATTGACCTAAAATACTGATGCATTGACACCATACAGTGCAAAAACATTCAGGCTGCATGTGGGGTTTCAGTTCTGGGGTGTCTGTTGACTTGTTTGTTTTCTTACTGCTACATACATTTTAAAGAGTGGATTTAAGTATATATATTAGAGTAGTGCCGTTCATCCATGCATGACATAAGGAATTGGGGTCATCCCAGTGGATGGATGCACTGAGGTCAAAAGCAGTATCTACTGCTTACAGTGTGAGTTGAGCTTAAGTAAAGAGGGCCATTTATGTCCAACTAGTCTCCTGATTAGTGACTACCCACCCCAGCAGAAGCCAAACCACATGGTACTGCTCTGCAATTAGCCCTGAGCACCCCCACATGAGCACCAATGAGTCAAAGGTGAAAGAAAAAGGAGCTGCTACTGGCCCCCAACTGGAGGAGCACATGCTGCTTCTGGCAGCACACTGGGCTGAGTGTGAGAAACTCTGCAAAGCGGAGACACACACATAGGCATCAACACTCTGATGGCTGAGGACTCACACACACGCAGACACACGCAGACACACACATAGGCATCAACACCCTGATGGCTAAGGACTCACACACATGCAGACACATGCAGACACACGCATAGGCATCGACACCCTGATGGCTAAGGACTCAGACACATGCAGACACACGCAGACACACACAAAGGCATCAACACCCTGATGGCTAAAGACTCACACACACGCAGACCCATGCAGACACATGCGTAGGCACTGACAGCCTGATGGTTAAGGACTGACACACACACAGACCCATGCAGACACACGCGTAGGCACTGACAGCCTGATGGCTAAGGACTCACACACACGCAGACACACGCAGACACATGCGTAGGCCCCGACAGACTGATGGCTAAGGACTCACACATAGGCACACACAGATGCATGCATGCACACACAAGTTCTCAGCCGAAAACCTAGTTTTCCAATAGACTATAAATTCAATCGCACCTCTGAGCACAGTACTTAAGCTGAATTGCTCCAGTAGAAGTACCATGCTGTATTAATCGGTGAAATGTAATTAGCAGTGGATAAATGTATCTGTCAGGCTGTGCAATAATAATTAACATTAGATGGCAATTCTATGTGTATGGTGGTCTTTGTAGGCATGCTGTGCCTGCCGTGTGAGTGGAAGATTGAGACAAGAAAAAACAGAAGTAATATAAATTAATATTCTACTGCCTTGAAAACATTTCTCCAGCAAGGATCATGCTATTTATTTTCCATGGTTCCTTAACAGAACAGAACAGAAAAATTTAAGAAAAATAATTTTATGGTGGAATTAAGTATCGATCCAATTTACTTTCAGTGAAACATCCGTTGTATTTTATATTCCTAAATGATTTAACTTTTACAGTCTGGCAACAGAAATACAAATGCTTTCCCTTACTTTTATATCAGGGATCAGCATGAGATCCAGGTTTATGACATGAGAATGTCCAATTTCTGACAGCTCTTATCACTAACACTGTTTATCAGCACAAAAACACTGATCAGACACTGAGTCTCTGAAGCTGTGGGTGTTTTTCTTTATAGATTGTCAGGATTGGTCCCTGCCTCCCGTCCTATCAGTTGTTCCTCAGTTTGGCCAGCAGGTGTCACTGGCTATTCTGTTCATTCCTCTGTGTTTAGCACCTTCACTATCCCTAGTGTTTTACTTTGCTCTGCAGGCCGCCAACATGGCCGAATGGGCTGAACATGCAGCTAAGTAACCAAGCATTCTACCATCTTGGGTTCAAGGCTGGCCAGAGGCCAAGCCTATTAACTGGAGTCACAGTATACAGGCAGTCCCAAGGTTATGAAGGAGATCAGTTCCCTAGGTCTGTTGAATTTGTCGGTAAGTTGGAAAAATAAGAATACATTGCAGTAATAACAAAAGTAACTATATATGGCACTGTACCTTAAGCTGCTGCACAATGTTTTCACAAGTGTCACAAAGTAGTGCATGTGCTCGTCATTATGAACCTTTGTATTTAACCCACATCTTTAATATAATAGGTTATATGGTCGTTTGTCCCATAAGTTTTTTATCCCCTTTTTTCTTTTTTATTTCTCGAACCTTTTTCCCTATGCCATTATGCTGTATCACACTCTCATGACTATGAGCTATTTGTATATGTACTCGTACATCAGGGGTGCCCAACTCCAGTCCTGGAGGGCCGGAGCCCTGTGTACCTTAGTTCTTTCCCTGTTCCACCATAAATGATTCAGCTCAAGAGCTGTGTGGTAATTAGCACAAGGAGATTAATCAGGTGTGTTAAATGAGGGGAAAACAAAAAATGTGCAGGGCCCCGGGCCCCCCAGGATTGGAGTTGGGCAGCCCTGTCGTACATCCATGAGTGCAAATATTGGATGCCTAACCCGTCATAAAGACATTTTCAATTCATGGGAAGATGTGACAAGGCAATTCTCTTAGGGAAGTAAATAGTCTTTGGCTTACACAAATGAATGCAAAATGAATGAATCGCACTCAGCATTTTTAGAGTTACTGTTTTTAATGTCAAAATGTAGCTTGGTGACATGAATTTTTGGCATGCACACAGTCATCTAGCGGCTGCACCTGCATTTTCCTGCTTTACAATGGCTGTTGTCTTTTCTTGACCTGACTTTGTTAGGTTTTGCATGAGAAGCTGCTTACATGCATTTTGGGTTTTTGATAGATGAGGCCCCAGGAACTGAGGCCTATACACTGTGGTTCGGCTGATTACACCAGCATATTCACTGCCAGAGAAAACAGGATGACTGAGGTGGTGCAGCTTGTGATGCTTCCCACCTACTGTATAGTCTGTGTCACTCTGATGTTTTGACCCTGTTGAGACCATCAGGCTGAAATTGCTGTAATAATCCAGAATGAGATCCCTTACCTCACCATCACATGTCCTTAGCTTCTCTGAGGAGCTGTGTAACCACACCTGTGCTCTAAATAGCCTGGTATCCCAGACATGCTGTCATTCTGCACTGGGGTGCTAATGTACCGGCCCTTGAGGCCATTCCTTTAGCTACAATGCTGAAGAAGCTCATCCTTTCTACAATGAACTGGCCGATGTTCTCTGAGGCCTCCTCTTGAGGAACCCACACACCCTCTGCAAACATCCAATGCCATGGCAGTTTGCCCCTTCTCCAGATGAGCCAATGATCCTACAGAGTTGACCCAAACTGGACATTGCATTCGTCACCACATCCTTGACTTCATTCAGTAGTAGCTTCCTCGAGTCAAATGCATCACTGGGCTCTTGTTATCCTATCTCTGCCTAAGACTTCCCTATGTATTAGTTTTTCGTGGGGTCACTGAAGGTGCTGTGGATGTGCTGGTCATCTTTGTACAGGAAATGAGCCTGTTGTGTGTGTGTCCAAGTAGGAGGTTGGTGAATGAATTGTTGATACAGGCAGTCCACTCCCTAGCCCTCTTCCTCCTGCTGCTGAGTCTTACACAGAGCTAAGAGTATTTTCCTGAGCATAACACTGAGCTCTGCCAGTGGTGCCCATTTTTTTCCCCTTGCCTCTTTGTACCGTTTCCTCAGGGATTCAAGTTTTTTCCTCATGTTGTGGATTCTTGCTTTCCAGATGTTGTGGTGATTCTTGCTAATGTTTGGTTGCTTTGCTTCCCTTTCTTCTTGAACACCAAACCTCACAGCGGCCGTGCACACAACCATGATGCTGCTATCAGCACTTTGTCTGCATCCTCAACAAACTTGTACCACTCAGCTATTTTACAGGCTTGAGGCTACCTGACTTTCATCTTCTCAGACTTGCTATCAGACGGGACTGTTTGCACCACATGAAGGCTCTAGACTCTTCAGGCTGCTTCTGGAACTCCTTTCCTGTCCCACTAGGGTCTTGACCTGTACATTGAAATAAATGCTTTACTCATATAAAATTCCATGTTCCTGACTTATATCTTATAGAACTCTTGAAATAATCTGAAATAACCCTTTCATTATAAAGACAGGTGGAATTGCAGAAACGGTGCGCTTTATAATATCAAATTCCACTTTAAGTGTACGTTAAATGACATTCTATGTAAACCCACTTCTTTTACTAAAGGTAACACTGTTAACATGTGGTGACATATGTGCACAGCCCAGGCTGTCCTTGGGGGAAACAATCTTTTTAAAGGAAATTCATTCTTATTCTCTTAGGAAAGAACATAATCCAGTGAAGTCTTTTATGACTCTTTGAAACACAAGGCTCAGAGCAGGAGCAGATGCAAAGCGACAATACACAAACCACAGATGAAGTGGCATGTTATTGCAACAAACATCACCAGCACAGGATCAGCTAGGATTGTTCTGCATCTCCAAAGGGACAGGTCGAGAAACTGCATTGAGCAACAAAATCCATTCTTAGCAACAGAGTGTAATTCTGTGGTTTTACAATAACTAGATGGTTGGGTGAATTACTCAGCCTTGATAGGCACCACGTAATAGCTGTTTCATTATCTTCTTCTGTAAAACTTGTACTGAGCTTTAAAATATTCTCTAAAGTAGAGCATGGTGGCAAAGGGAAAACAGACTACAAAATAAACAGCTAATGTAAAGTAGAACATTTGTTTAAGTAAGCCAGGTTCTTAAATATACATTAACAAATTACATGCATTTATGGAGAAACGTATGTTAACATTTTTGATGCTTGTGACCATTAATATTATATAAAACATGTTAACTGCAATTTAGAAAATACAGAGATATTCCGGTCACACATTCATTTTTATGCGATGCCAGTTGCAACAGTGATCTATACAGAGGCAATTATTTTTTTCCCCACACTTAATGCTTGACTGCATCCAAGTGCAGCTTATTGCTGTGGACATCACTCCCCCAAGTCCCCGGAGTAGCTTGAGCAGTGCTTCACATTACAATAACATTAAAAATGCACGCTGCACCTCTCTTTCTGTAGTATTTATAGTGGTTGATTGCTTTGGTTATTTTAGATGTAAAAATGTGTTGCAAAAAACATAGCAGTTTTGGGGATCACTTTTCTCTACATTGAATGATTTATGGATAACACCAAAGCTTCTTTCAACACACACACACATGCATGCACATGTCGGGTAAACATATCTTTATGGGGACCACTTATTCATTTCTATGGGAAAAATGCTAACGCTAACTCTGACAACCTTAACCCCCACCCTGCCCTAACCATAACCATACGTAACCAAACAAAATACGAGAGTTTTTGCATTTTTACTTTTTTCATTGCAGTCACAGATTTTTTATTAAATTGAGTTTTCCCTTATGGGAACCAGGGAAAAAAAACGGGTATTCATCATGTTGTGGGGTCATTGTCTCCCCATAAGGTAAGGTATACCCGCTCACACACACACACACGCACGCACATTTTGTCTAACATATTGTATCATTTTTTTCTTTAATTACAAAGGTGAAAGTATTTTCCTTTCATTTACATTTTTTACTTTACAGGTTAGAAAACTATATATAATTAAAAGTGAAATGCTTCGATGTACAAGTTCTGGTCCACTTTCTCTTATAATGGTGTACTATGGGTAGGCCAAAGCCTTTTATTGGGAGCTGAAAAGAGGAAGGTTTCCCATAATCGACAATGAGCTGCTCCACCTCGCCCCTGCTGAGGCCGGTACAGGTAACATTATAGCAAGCCGGCCCCCGAGCTGACGGATATATTTGACAGCTGTGGGTGAGTGCACTGCTTCTTGGTTCACTTGCTCCCGCTGCCATATTTTGTTGCCATGTCCCTGGTAAAGTGGGCCTGTACTCAGCGTGGCGGAAAGAGAGGCTTAGAGTAACACTCAAACAAGCCGCCTGAATTTAGGGGGTAGGCCCTCTGGCCTAGTCCGGCTAGCACCAAGTGTGCATTCAGTAACAGAGATGCCAGAGTAACAAAGCCCCTAGAAGGAGGAGAAGAAAAAGAAGAAAAACATCTGAATTGTGCAAACAACACCGAAATGTAATGAGGGAATATAGTAATTTCAAAACAATATTCAGAATTATACATTGTTATGGTAATTTTAAATCTTTTTCTAGTTTTGACAGTAAGGCATACACAAAAACAAGCAATCTTCAGAGAGCCGCAACATCTTCTATTTTGAGCTCCTATGTAGCACATTTCATGAAAGAAAAACAATAGTCTCTACTTTATTGTATAGTAATATTGTGAATTACAATGCTTCCAGTGAGCTCTATTCAGGGAGCCACCAGCTGTGTTTACCTCTTTGTATTATCTTGATTTATGTGGGTAATAGTGCTTCTCAAAAACACACCCTGAATGTAGCGCCTGTGTACTTACAGCGACACCCGCTCACACTCGGCTGATAGTGTGCAGCAAATTCATGACATTCTTACATAAACAAATCCCAGTCACCAGTGTTTGTTTTCATATATCCACTTTCCCTAATTCATTTTTGTTCTACCATATATCAAATCATTTGCCGTAAAGTACTGGGGGAACAATATTGTGGATAATGTTAAAGTTTCCAAGATAAAACATTTCAAGGAGCAGTGCTATGGCACTGTGAAGACACATTATATCTGCTGACATCCAGTACAACACAAACCATCCATCCATTTTCTGTTCCCGTTTGCCCTATTTGGAGTTGCTAGGATTCAGGAGCATATCCTGGAAACAAGACAGTGAATAACCTAGGATGGGGCACCGACCCATCGCAGACAGAACTAACGGTCATTGTTTTGTGTTCAATTTCGTATCGCATATATAATGAAGCAAAAAAAGGTAGACAACACTCACCAAACAGAAGGCAAACTCTGCACACTCAGAACGTTACATACCGCTAGCATAACCTTATATGAACCTCTCAAAAATGTACAGGATACTGAAACCACAGCTGAAGCTCACGCTGCCCATGCCAGCAGATGCTTCCTATCATATCCCTGCATACAGGGATGGTGCTTTAGCAGACTTCTGTTGAACTGTAGCTACAGAGCCAGGCAATGTTCTTTCCCGCTGACCCTAATATTTCTGCTTAACTATATTTTGGCTACACTTAACAACTTTTAACAACTTTTTCTATAGGATGACATTGAAAGAGCACAAAATGTATGCCATTAGAATGTTCCAGGCACATAAATTTGATTTTCTTTGATCATCTCAAACAAATCAGGAAAAATAAGTCAAAAAACACCAGCTTCACAAAGGCTGACATGAGAAATGCATAACCTGATGTGCATAAGAAAAAGAGGATGATGGCGTGGAAGATGGCGTTTAACATTATGAGTATCTGCTGCTGCCTTTTGGCCTAACAAATGCCCCTTGAGTTTTTCATGATTTTTATCAACGTTCTTTGTGAAATGTCAACCTATTTGGATGGTATTCTGATATTTTCCAACACTCTACAGGAGC